>BMAO01004726.1:0-63470 GCA_019973975.1 Trichonephila clavata
ATATATATATATATAAGGAGAGTGTGAACTAATAGTAGGAATTTGAAAAAAGAAAAAAGACGGAGAAGACAAATGCACCAATTGGTGTTTCTCATTAAAATCAATAATAAAATTTTTTTAAAAAAATTAAAATGCTTTTTGCAAATGAGGTTGTTTTGTTTGGCCATTTATATAATAAAATATGCCCTTTGCCAACAACTTTCAATAGAACTCTCAAACGAATAACCACCTTAGTGCGTCGAACTTTTGATTATAACATAAAATAATTTATAAACACAGGATCACAGACCTAATAAGAAACGATATTTATTGAAGCTGAAAAAATACCAAAAGTCAACACTAATTTAAATTCGATTACCACACAATAGATGAAAAGGGATGGAGAATTCAATCACAACCACATCCCAAACAACACCTGTTGATTTAAAGCAGGAACTGAAGTCAGTTTTGCAACTCATGTAAATCACTCCGGTGTCAAATGCATCTGCACAGCGTAAATCAAAAGCTAAAAACAAAACTAAAAAAAAAAACAAATGCACCTTCCTAGCATAACTCTTGTCCAGTGCGATGCTTCAGCCTGACCTAGCACGCTATACATAACACACATCACAATAAAATCGACATCACTTTCGATGGCTTGATGAATAAAACATTTCGACCGCAGCCTACTTATTTACAACTGTTGAACTTGGAAAGGGTGGATGTGAAAGGAAGGAGTGGATGCAAATTTGTCGGAATTAAGAAAAAAAAATAAAAGTAGTGAAAAAAACAACGCCAAAGTGTAAACCGTGGCCGAATTGCGTCGGCCGATTTACGCCAACGCTTCAAACATTATCGCCAACGACTCGAAGAGGTGCAAACATTGTATCTCAGGACAAGGGCACGTATGCAATCGGTAGCGAAGTGTCGTTGTCTTTTTAAGGGAAAAAAAGCAACAGGTGACATAGCTAAGACTTATCTGAAAGGTGTCTATGCCTTCTTACGAAAACTAAGATAATCATATTGTACAATAAGTTCAAGCTGTATCGAATCTTCTGGTCAAACTAGTTTTGTTCTTACTGATGTAGTATTAAACTTTCTATAGTTCTTATAGTTGGCCAGATTGAAGCATAGGAACCTAGCAGAGAAAATTCTTTTGAACACACTTTATAAGCTTCACTTGCATGTAACGGAATCTTTGAATTCAATATTTTTATCCACTTAAAAGGACAATGGAACAAAATTATTAATTATTGTATTGTCATCGATCCTGGACAAGTGAGAAAATTTCGAATTAATTTGACCTTTTAAAGTGGGTAAAAATTGAGTTCAAAGATTCCGTTACATACAAGTGAAGCTCATAGAAGGGTGTTAAAAAATGTTTTGACTGATAGTATATTAATGCCGCACTTCGAAGTTATACCATGGCTATCGGCAATGGGCCTCGTAGTTTTGAATCTTAGTAACATGAAAGCTGGTACATCATTCTTCAAACTTCCCCACCACGCCAACATAATGATTTCGAGCTTCGGCACATTTAACGTACATCAGTCTGTCTATACAAGGGAGGCCAACCCGAGACCCCAGGACAGCATGTGGCCTGCTTTGAATAATTTTGCGGCCCGCGAGATTCATTACAACTTTACAAAATACGAATATTTTGTACAATATTTTTTTTATAGTTTTTTGTAACTAATGAATCCCATAACTGTTTCTATTTTATCACACTGCTTCTGTTACTACGAATCTGTTTTTTTTTTAAATTGAAATTTATCAAACATAAATCGCCCTCAAACTTAACGGACGAAAACCTGCACATCAATTACGATACGCAAATACGTGCGTTTAAGATCAACTCGCAAAAACTAAGTGAAAGAGCTGATAAATAAGTATCTCTCTAATTAATTAAATTAAAAAATTATTGATCATTGCATTATTATTATTATATTATCTGTGTTTGTATATATATATATACTAGCCGTTACACGCCCGCTTCGCTGGGTATTTCATGATGTTTTATAAATTTTTACTGCTTATATATATGTGTATAAATTATTGATATCTAAGTCCTAGCATTAAGAATTCGATTGAATTGAAAAATATACTTATACCTGTAACTGTCACCTGTTGATAAAAAAAAGGGCAGAACTCATCTAATTTGTATTTTCTAAAAATCTCTAAAATTGAAGTATAGAATGATGTTTGCTCTTTCGTAACTCAAAAACCAAGTGGATTCCCGCAAAACCAATTTTCGGTGGATCTCTACTCCGTAAATTGAACATGCAAGCCAAATTTCAAGTCTAAATCTAACAGAAAAAAGCAAAAATTTTACTATAAATATCCCCGTAATCCCGTTGAGAGCCGTTTCAAAATTACTGCTCTTAGTGGATTTCAATTCAACAAAAGAAAAATGCAAACCAAATTTCATTATTATAGTCCTTGTAGCTCGAAAAAAGTAATTTTTTTTGTCAATATGTCCCAGTAACCCCCTGCAACCCCCCAGAACTTGATTTGCTTAAAATTTATTCTTAGTGGTTCCCTATTCAACAAAAGAAACATGCTTAACAAATTTCAAGTATATGGGTCTATCAATTAAAAACAGGAATTTTTTTCTGTAACTCCTCTTGACCCCTCGCAAACATCTTTGGGGGTCAATTTTCAGTTTACTCTTTGTTAGAGGAACTCTATTTCATGAAAGGAACATGCCTACCAATTTTCAAGCAGGATGATCAAGTAGTTTAAAAATGGAAATATTTATCGATTACGCCTCTTAATCTCCCGAAATTAAACTTAGTAGTTGATATTCGCGAAACCCATTTTGTAGGGGTTCTCTACTTTACGAAAGGAATCTGCTATCAAATTTCAAGACTGTACGTCTAACAGTTTAAAAATGGGGATAATTGTCTATAACGCCACTTGAGCCCCGCAAAGCCACTTCTGGGTCTGTTTTCACAAAACGCATTTTGTAGGGGAATTGCACTCTATGAAAGGAATCTGGTTAGCAAAATTTGAAGACTGGTGCGTCCAATTAATTAAAAATGCAAAAAAATTATCAATAACGCCCCTTGAACTCCCGCAACACCACATAGGGGTCGATTTTCACAAAACACATTTTGCAGTGTAATTCTATCCTATGAGAGGAATCTGCTAACCAATTTCAAGACTGTGAGTCTAATAGTTTAAAAAAAGAAATATTTATTTATATCTGCCCTTAACACCCCTTGGGGGTCAATTTTCTCCAAACCCGTTTTGTAGCGGATATTTACTCCATGAAAGAAACATTCCTACCAATTTTCAAGCAGGTAGGTCAAATAGTTTAAAAACGAAAATATTTAACTCTTACGCCACTTATTCACCTGCTACGCCACTTAGAGGTCTGTTTTCACAAAACCTTCTTATAGCTGATCTCTACTCTATGAAAGAAATCTCTTTATCAAATATAAAGACTGTGCGTCTAATAGTTTAAAAATGGAAATAATTATCTTTAACGCCCCTTAAGTCCCCTCAACGCCACTTGGGGACAATTTTCACGAAACCCATTTTTAGCGTATCTCTACCCTATAAGAGGAATCTGCTTACTAAGTTTCAAGACTGTACGTTTAATAACTTAAAAATAGGAATTTATAACGCCCCTTAAACCCCCGCCCCCGCAACACCCTTGGGGGTCAATTTTCCCAAAACCCATTTTGTAGCGGATATTTACTCCAGGAAAGAAACTTACCTACCAATTTTCAAGCAGGTAGGTGAAGTAGTTTAAAAACGGATATATTTATCTATTACGCCCCTTAATCCCCCGCAACGCCACTTAGAAGTCTGTTTTCACAAAACCGTTTTGTAACTGATCATTATTCTACGAAAGGAATCTATATATATCAAATTTAAAGACAGTGCGTCAAATAGTTTAAAAATGGAAATAATTATCTATAACGCCCCTAAGCCCCTGCAACGCCACTTGGGGGTCGATTTTCAGCAAACTCATTTTGTAGCGGATCTCTACTCTCTGAAAGGAATCCGCTTACCCAATTTCAAGATTGTACATCAAGTAGTTTAAACATGGAAACAATTATTATTAAAGCCCTTAACCCCCCGTAACGCCCCTTGCGTTTCGAATTTCGGAAAATCCTTTCTTAGCTGATGTCTACTCTATCAAAGGAACATGTCTACCAAATTTCAAGTCTGTAGGTTGAATAGTTCCAGAGATTTCGTGATTAGTCAGTCAGTCAGTCAGTCAGTCAGTCAGTCAGTCAGTCAGTCAGTCAGTGAGTGAGTCGCTTTTCTCCTTTATATATATATATATATATATGCATGAAAAACAAGGAAAACAATAATATATCAATCTGTTTTAAATTTTCACTCCAATAAATGTTTGTAATGGGTCTAAATCTAATATAAAGATATATATTTCTATATGCGGCCCACGGGATTATAATATTTTTCCGAAGTGGCCCGCGAGGTCATTTGGGTTGACCACCTCTGGTCTATACAATGGGTCTTTTTGTGATACTAGTACTCGATAAATTGAGTGGGGTGAGTGCTTATTAACTTCGTACTAGAAAGCAGCACTAGGATTATATTGGCGACGGGCCTCGTAATTTTGAGCCTTGGTCAAGTGAGGAGGACGACACCTCAACAGGCACTTCCCTCTCAGCTGGGAGGATTTTGAGCATCGACAGATTAACGATACAGACTCCTCTACACGGCAGGTCTTCAGTGACGCTAGGGTTCGAACTCATGACACGGTCACGAGGCTACTATAACCTTTTAATGACTCGGCTAAGGAACGCCGACCAGGAGTTCGCGACCATAACCACTCGGACACCAAAGTCACATAAAGAGCTTGAAAGCTTCCAGGATATTTTGTGACTAACAATTCTCACAATATTGACTCACAATTCTGAATTTCAACACTAACTTTTGCAGTCCAGTGAGTTTGATTGAAAATATGTCATGAAAAAAATAGTCTAAAAGTGATTCATAATATAAATATTTTACGACAAGTTGATTCTAATTCAAACATAATTTGTATCGTTAAAAAGGCTAAAACGGCATTTTTCAAATAGCAGTAAGGTATAAGTATCCTACAGGAATTATATTTCATTATGAAACTTTTCACTATGTCCGTATTTTAACATAGCATCAGAAGAAATTCCCCGTCTTTGTTAAAAGCTAAGATAGCAAAAAAATAACTCGTAAAACAGAAAAGCCATAATCAATAGAAACTGACCAAAGAATCTCTGTAATCAATCACCATCTTAAAGCTCTGAATCTTAGAAGCTCTCAATAAACCAGGCTTTAATCTCTAACACCAAAACTAAATAAATACAGCAACAAAAGAAGAGAGACAAAGATGCTTAATACAATAAAGAAATGAAAATAAATTGTAAACATGCATCATAATGGTTAATTATTTTCGTCAAAAAATTCAAATAAATAACACGCAAAATTATACGAACAGATGACGACATAATGATGTTTTTTATTCTAAATTGTTTTTCATAGGCTTAATAGAAAAAATAAGTTGATTGATCTTAGTCGGAGATTATGAATTATCAGCTACGACCAGGTATCGACTCTCAAGAGGAAGAATTCATAGATAATTGAACAAAGGTGATCGATAGCATGGATTAGAAGAGTAATTCTCTCACCTTGGTTAGTTGAGAATAATATAGTATTAAAAATGATCAATCACGGCGCCTTTTAGCATCATTTATCTTTCTTAACATAGACTATAGGTATTTATTAATTTAATAACTACGAATCTGACCTATAGGTAAGATTTTGGGAGAATGGTGAAAAATCTGAGAACTTAAAAGAAATTGCATTCCTGAAAAATAAAATTATTTTTAAAAATGTGGAGATGTGCTTACGGTATCCGACTACTTGCGACAATTTTTTTTAAAAAAAACAGAGATAAGGGGATTTTTTTTGTTGTTTTTAGATTTGTTTAGCACATTTTAAGAAAATATGTTAAAATTAAGAAGAGAACGAGAAATTTTTTTCTAAAATGGGAAAAATTGGTAAAAATTTACAAAAAATAACACAAACGGGGCCCATTCTGTACCAAAAGTTTATAAACAATTTTTCAATTCTGATGTGTTGCTATGTTATTCATTTTTGAAATGACCTTTGGGATAAGAGATATTTTAATTTTTACAAAAACTAGAGCACTTTATCTTAGTTATTATATGAAATTGTTAAAAAAAACAGTGATTATATTAACATAAGGGACTGTAAACTTTGTAATAAAACAGTGATTGATAAATAAAATACTTCTACTTTTATGCAGAGGATACACAAAAAATTTCACACGGTTAATTATTTTCAAAACTTTTTAAGCAATCGCTGTCCCCGTTAGAGCATTTTCAAACACACATTTCGAGTAAAACGCGTTTTAAAGTATGACATCTTGCTTAAAGTAATGACATCTTCTTTTACTAAAACACTTGTAGTTATTGTTCTCGTGAACGGAAAATAATAAACTTGGTATCTTTATAAAGCTAATAAGATGGCCTATAAAATAAAATCAGAAAAAAATATTTGTCAATTTTTGGCAAAAATCACAATTTTAGGGTAGTCGGATACCTTAACGTCTGTTTCTTTTCTGTAGTTTGTAGTCATTTTGATAAGGAATAAAAAAGGTGTATATATAAATTAAACAGTACACCCTAGAATTCTACAGACGTACTTATGCAAAAAGAATTTTTCCACTAAAATTCTAAAAATAGGAACTAATAAATATTATCGTTTATTTTTTTTCGATCACTGACTTCAAACTCACAGCTAATTTCGAATTGATTATTACATAGGCGTCGGACACCTATAGTACGCCTGCCACATTAGGCACTCGATTCAATTCTCAATGACTCTCTACACTAACCTACAAATTTGACAAATTTTGTTTGGATAGAATTTGACAATTTTGAAATGGAGCTTATTGGACTAACATCTTCACACAGAATTACAACATTTACGAAATTACGAAAAAACCTAGAAAGTAACTAACGATACACCGACACACAGCTATTTTAAGTTATTAGATGTCATTCCTGGAGATATTTAATTGTTTGAAGAAATTAGCAAGTACTATGCTTTCAGCTTTTGATTCTTAATATCTTTATAATAAAATCTTTTGTCATATGAGAAATATCTTGAGTCCACTAAGAACTTATTAGACAATTGAACGTTCAGAATCATGTCAAATTGAAAGTCACAAATTATACCCCTATTACATCGATATGAAGTAAAGCGGTGCATGGACAAAGTTCGAATTAAAATGTTTTTTTAAGAACTATATTTAAGGGGAATAATGATATTGTATATTATTTCTTATTTTAAAATGAATAGAGTAGAACGTCGTTTATTCGAACGTTTATTATCCGGCGCGTCAAATATCCGAACAAAAGTCCGGATACGTATTCAAACAGCGCAATGCTCAACAGTTGTTTTGTGTGAGGTCAAAAGCGACGGGAAAACCCAAGATGAAGGGTATTAGGGGAATTTATGCTGTGTGATTTGGTAAATATCTGTACAGAATATTAGGTCAGTTTGTTTCCAAGTGAGGGGGTGTATACGTGCTCTTTTGTTGAGTTTTGTTGATGAAGAAACCTGGATGGGGGGCATGCGATGCAAAAGGCCATGGATTTCAAATGCTAAATGATGAGGAGATTGTGACTTCCGTGCAAGAATCCGACCCTGTTGACGATGAAATGGATGAAGACTAGGACAACAACAACGAAAGTAGAAAGGGTTCATCAAATTCTGACGCGTTTTTTGCGTTAGAGACAGCTATGGAGTGGTACGAACAACAATCAGAGTGCTGCTATACAAATAATACTGCTGTTGAAGAGAATCAGAGACCTTGTATTGAAAAAACGAAAATGTACAATGGTGCAGCGAAAAATAAGTGATTATTTTCCCCAATCAAGGTAAAATTGCGACATTTTGCACCTATTTTGATTTTTCTTCAAGAACGTTTCCCTCATGTGATGATTTTTAATATTTGTGTAGTGTCCAGTATCATATACTGCATGGATCGCATTCGGTTTTCGGTTATCCGAACAATCGCGTGTCCGAACGGTGTCCGGTCCCAATTGATTCAGCTATACGACGTTCTACTATATGTTTAAAAGATAGATAATATATGCTATGCACTTTAATTTTTATTTATTTATGTGTGTTGAAGGAATTTTATATGCTCTTCTCTTTATGTTAGTAAATATCTTTAAATCAAACATAATTAATATATAACAAAGCTGTAAATCTATATTCTAGACCTCTATTCCCTAACTTTGCATGCCTTTTCACGAGAATCGAATTGTTTCAAATATTTCCTACAATGTGGCACCTTGATTTATATTGGTAGATTGGTTTGGTTCGCCGCAGCCACGATGTTGCCGACCTCTGTTATAACAAAAAACAATATCTTATTTCCCTATCAAAAGCATTCAATCATTTATATTAGAATTACAAATCAAAAACAGTTTTAAAAAGTGTTTTAAAATTGGAATCGTTTCAGAAAAATCTCGTTATCACAAGTTTTATCATATAATAACTTTCTGTTCATAAATCCACTTAAGAAAAACCCGCTTCGCCACAATGTTATTTTACATAACATCGGCTTTCTAGTTTCGGTAGCGAAGATAACATCACTGCAAAACTTAATGGCACTTCACAGTGGGCTGACCACCAAACATGCAGCGTTTTGGATGGGCATACTTTTAAAGATAATTTATTGACCATCCAATTACACGATTTTATCTCGCCGTCGCGATCTTTACTCTGTTTTCTTTTTTTTTATCATACTTTAACATGTCTCTTTAAAGAAAAACTATAACAAGTTCTTCCACTTCAGTTCCGTAATGTCTTGGGCTCTAGAACTATCGAAGGATATCCGAGAATATTCCGAAGAAGAGTTCAAAAATTCCTATGAGCATATTTGGACTGATATATATTTCATGAAAAAACCAGAAGTAGAAGTTCCCAACTTAAAATGATTCGTCTAAAATGGTATATGTTCTACCCTTGCGGAAATTTCATATCTTGCAAAGAATTTTGAATGGATAGAAAAGAATTTTAAATAAGATTCAAAAACTAAAGTAATTCCAGTTTTTCACCAATATATTACTATTTGGCGAGGTTTCTCTTTTAAACGTGCCCAGAAATGTTAAAAGGTCACTTCATGCAGCATTTTTCTTATCTCCATAATGTTAAAAACGGAACCAAGTTTAAAAGGACATTGCCCGTACAATCCCCAATTTTTTAAGTGCGTTTATTGTATTATTATTTTAATGAGAGTACTTTTTTAGAATATTCGAGCAGTTTTATTTAAAATATTTACAATTGGACTAACAAACGATGAACATTGATGCACATTTTAACCAGTAAATTTTTTTGAATAACTTCTTTGAGACACACACAAAATCTCTCATAAAAATATATATTCACATAGTATTAATATGTATAAAGTTTCAAAGTTAAAAGATAGTTGAATTTTGAAAAACGTTTCTTTTGTGTTATAACTTACACTTTTGAGAAATTGAGATTTGAAGTAGCGTAAAATCCAGCGTATAACGAGCACATATACTTTCGAGCTTTGTAATTTATTCGAGATATTATTCCAAGGTTTTGAAAAAATTAGTATACTTCTAGAACTACAACCATTTAAGATCATATAAGGAGTGACATTTCTTTTAAATAAACGGTTTTTCGATATATATAGAAGTCTAATTTTTTTCTGTGCTCATCTTTTTTATTTTTATTTTTAAAGTTTCTAACTTTAATACTCGGCGTATAACGCACACCCGTAAATTTCGATTTTATTTTGTGTGTTAAAAGCGCGGATTTTAGGGTAAACACTTTTAGTATTAAATAATGCATAATAGTGCCATTTTTTGTACTGATAAATGACTTCTAATTTAGTTAGAGTAAAAATTTAAATAAAATTAGGAGCAGAAGGAGTCACAGTGAGTGAGGGACAGTTATGTTAACGTCACACGAGGGCTATTGGCGACGGACCTCGTAATTTTCAACCATGGTCAAGTGACGAGGACGACACTTGAGCTAGCACTCTACTTATCCTAACTTCCCCACCATATCAACGAGAGAACGTTTGAGTCTCGGCAGATTTAACGTGCATCGGCTTTCTCTACATGTGGGTCTACAATGGATCGTACTTATGTCACTCCAGCCACTAGGCTACCGAGACCACATTTCGTGAAGGGAAAAAAAGGTTTAAGGAACACTTGAAATAAACTAATTTCATCAAGAATCTGTACAGTTTAATTCCATTTTAAAAGATTTTTAGGACTATTACTTATTGAAAAACTATGACATTATAACGATCAAAAAATCAAAAGAAAACTTTTCTTTTTTAGATCAGTTTTATTTAATTCCACATCAAAGAATGAGAGTTTTATTATTGTAGCACTATAAAGCACGTCGTCGCTCAAGAGACGAGGGCGACACTTAAAATGGCACCACCCTCTCCTAAATACTCATTACATCATTCTAATGGCAGGATATTGAGCCTCGACAGATTTAAGATGCAGCGGCCCCCTCTACACGGGGTGGGGTCTTCAGTGGCCCCAGGACTCGAACCCGCAACACTCCGGCCACGAGTTAGTAACCATAATCACTACCGCGGCCATTTAAATTCATCAAATTCTTTAAAACAAATTTTGTTTTAAAAGGAAAAATTTATTCAGAAATAAAGGTAAGCCCGACAGCAAAATTTGTACACACATTTCATTCAGCTTCATAAAATACATTCTATGCTAAAATATTTGTTATTAACAGTTATATATAATGTGCAATTTCTAGATTTTGATCATTTGAATTTCTCGAAATAGAAAAGGGTCAAATAGCAATTCATAGACATCCCCTGAGAAATCAATTGGTCAAATGATTGCAACGGAGATACGATTTGATGATATTTTAATAGACACGATTTGGAGCTTATACCCGATTTAGTGGATGAAAGAGTTAGATAATATCAATAAAAAGAGTCAAATACTTCAAGGTTTTGAAAAGGAAAAACTTATAAGAAACTTCTTTGTTTCCGAAATGATAAATGACTTAAGCTTCACTTGTAATTATGATTTTATTGTTTTAAAACGATGGAACATAAAGAAATCGAAGTTGCACGCAGCCTCTCTCTGCATCATTAAAATGTAGATTATTCAGGTGGAAGAGTTCAAAAGATGTAGAAATTCTATGTAGTTATTCAGTGAAAGGAATTATCACGAACAAAAGGATTGCAACATAATGGAACATTATAAAATAAATAAAATTCGAGTAAAACTATTTTCAAATATTTTTAGATGTTATATTTAATTACACAAATGACCAAACGACTTTCAGTTAGATATTTAAGAAGTACTTTTAATTTAACTGAAATTTTAAAACTATACCATTTTTAATGATGAGTGAGTGTTGCACTCTACAACAACGGTTCTTAAACTATGATCCACGGAACCCCAGTGTCTTATTCTCACAATAATTTTTATTGTTGCATCTCAGTAATTTCATTTTTACCAGTTTTCCTTATTAATTTCCTCATATTAAATTTTACTTACCCCACTGGACAAGCACCTCCCACTTTCTCTATTCCCAGCCCCCAGGCCATCCAATAGGAGTCTATGTTCACGCTACCACCGACCAATCAGAGAGCAAGCTCTAAGCTCTCACCTATCTCAAAAAGATTTCATCTCTACATCAGTCAGATGAAGAATCATTGGCACGCCTCCCGGATGCCATCGTCTCAGCCAATAGCCATGATTCCTGTTAAACAGAAAGTAAAACCCCACCATTGCCATGCCCAACATCAAATTCAACCAGGATATGAGACTGAGGACTGTTTCACAGTCTAGATGCCCACATTACAACACCCATTCAACCCCAGTACCTTCCTAGATGGCGAACCTTTATGGATCAACGTGCCATTTTTTACTAGGAAATGTTTGATGCGTTATAGACGTGCCGTCAAATAATTTTGACTTGTGATTATTAGGAAAATAATAAACTAAATACTGACAATCAAAACTCTTTATTTACTACGAAAAAATAAATTTCACACTGTATAGTTGAAAATGTTTTAGTTATACGTGTAATTGAAATTATATATATAAAGTAAAATTAGTGTGACTTCAGTTGTTGTAGATTGGATGACAAATAACTTGTATTAGGATTGTAACATGTTACTTTTAGAAGAATGCATGCTGAATTGGAGTTCTCTGACAAATGGTTTCTAAGCAATTAATTTTTCTGCGATTCCCATTTTTTGACAAAAAGATTTGTGATCTGTTTCAAAATGCCGTTTTACGGACGATGTTCTGCATACCACTGTTCCAGAACATAAAATACGCACCACTTTGTCGCCTTTGCTAATAATGCCGTATTTTTAAATTCACCAAGTTTGAAATTCTCTGTCACACTTTCTATCTTGCAGCTTTTGTTCTGAACAAGTGAACACAAATGAACTTTAAAATACGGTTGTCAACGAAATTGACTATTCTACTTTGCATCATAAGCAACTGTAGTCCTCGAGGGGAAGACATTAACAAACAAGAGTACTCTCCGGCACTCCGCGACCGACCACCACTTGCGTTTGTTCGCAAAACTTAATTGTGAACTTTGTTATTTTGAAATAAAATGCAAACCATTTTGATCGCTCACGTACCCAAAGCATTGTGTCGCGTGCCACTGGTTCGCTATCCCTGTCCTAAGAGGACCACGAAGGCCTCTCATTTAATGTTAAAATTTCCCTCTTTTGCCGACTAAGAAAGGCCTCTTGGAAATATTGAAAGGTGTGCCATCCAAGACATGATTGATAAACTGCCCGAATAAAAAAAAACTCTACTCTCTATAACCATGTATTTCAATTAAGATTAATATTTCAGTTATTTTTATTATTTGCAACTGCATAGCCATTACTATAACGTTAAAATTTCAACAAATAGTTGAAACGCGAGTGCAAATAAATCTATATAAGAAGCAGAGGTAGTCTTAGGATTATTGAGGAATCATTAAATCTCTCACCCGTGTGTTGAGAGTCAGGGAGGTATGTTCAAAATCTTGGGGGGCCACGATGTCAGGCTGATGCACAGCGATCTAAACTTTAAGAACCGCTGCTCTAAGGCAACAAGAGGGCTATTGGCAACTGACCTCATCATTTTGACAAGGATAACACCTGAGCTGGTACCCCAGTCTCGAACTTCCGTACCATGCAAAAGTGAAGACTCTGAGACACAAGAGATTTAACGTGCATCAGCCCCTCAACAAGGTGGATCCTGAGTGGCCCTAGGTTTCCATCCCGTTACTCAACAAGGCCGTCTACGATTTAATTCTTTCAAATGTTATAAATAAACTAATACATCCTAACTTTATAAAGCTTTATTTCTCCAATATCAATATTCGATTGGCTTACACTTTTATTCTCTTTCCAGTTTTGCTTCAAAAGACAAGAGAGAAAGAAGCTATATAATTTTCAAAATAATTACATACGTAAAAAACTCATTTTCGAAATAAAGTTCAGTTTTATAGTGAATTTTTAAAAAAAATGGACTTTTAAATAGGATAATTAAATAAATTTAATACAATTATATAATATGCTTAAATATATTCATTTTTATTTTAAATTATTTTGGTGGTTGTATCATTATTGCCTATCGACAACAAGCCATTTGACCATGGTATTGATAAAGGTCTCCGGTATAAGATTATTTTCTGATTAGAAAAATTTTCATACACGTTTAAAAGTACATATCACACAAGATAAATCATTAAATCTCCAAAGATTCTACAGGGGTTTCTTTGGAATTTTTTTTAAAGAAACGATACCACAAAAACTGAATGAAAAAAACTAAATACATTAGAACGTCGTTTATCCGAACGTTTATTATCCGGAGCGTCAAATATCCGAACCAAAGTCCAGATACGGTTTCGAACAGTGCAATGCTCAACAGTTGCTTTGCGTGAGGCCAAAAAGTGACGGGAAGACCCAAGGTGAGGGATATTTGGGGAATTTCAGTTGTGTGATTTGGTAAACATCTGTGTGGAATATTAGATCAGTTTGTTTCCAAGTGAGGGGTGTATACTTGCTCTTTTGTTGAGTTTTGTTGATGTAGAAACCTGGATGGCATGCAATGCAGAAGACAATGTATTTCAAATGCTAAATGATGACGAGATTGGGACTTCCGTGCAAGAAAAATCCGACCCTGTCGATGATGAAACGGATGAAGACGAGGACAACAACAACGAAAGTAGCAAATGCTGACGTGTTTTCTGCGTTAGAGACAGCTATGGAGTGGTACAAACAATAATGAGAGTGCTGCTCGAGAGACCTTGCAGCGAAAACACGAAGATGTACAATGTTACAGTGAAAAATAAGTGATTACTTTCCACAATAAAGGTAAAATCGCGACATTTTGCACCTATTTTGCTTTTTCTTCAAGCAAGTTTCCCGCATACGATGATTTTTTATATTCATATAGTGTCCGGTTTCATATACTGCATGGATGGCATTCGGTTATCCGAACAATCGCGTATCCGAACGGTGTCCGGTCCCAATTGATTCGGATAAACGACGTTCTACTGTATATGCAGTTTTATATTTATTATTTACTACTTTTTTTATGCTAAAGAACTTGGAAATTTTAAACTCAGTCTTTTCAACAAGAAAAACTCAACCAAAATAAAAGGACACAATTTAAAATAAACTTTTAAAGAAATTCATGTAAAGCAGAAATCTCTTTGGTGTCAACTCTCACTTATCTCCCAAACAAATACACAGAAAATTAATTTATTAAATAATACTTCGTTATCATAACGAATGATGTTATTGAAAGAAAAAGAAAGTAACAGCAGATGAGAGAAACCATAAGAAAGAAGATTATAAAAAGATAACATGATTCTTTATAAAGAATCGTGATTAAAAATATTCCGCGCAAGTAATTGTGTACAGACATAAATTACTTCCTTAAAAATGTTTTATAATAATTTACGACTGAAGAAATATTTTCCTGAATTCCAACTAGCGATTTTCGATCAATACGTCTACGATTCTTAAAATAAGTGAGAAATTAGTTTTTTTTGCAGG
The DNA here is from genome assembly GCA_019973975.1 of Trichonephila clavata. Lineage (NCBI taxonomy): Eukaryota > Metazoa > Arthropoda > Arachnida > Araneae > Nephilidae > Trichonephila > Trichonephila clavata. Next base: position 15,074 of record BMAO01004726.1, read on the forward strand.
TTTCTTGCACGCATGCGTCTTGCAGAGACATTGTCACTGAAAACGCAGACGCTCCAATCGACCTATTATTTCAATTTATTTTACTATTTTATTATTAAAAAAATTATCTACTTGGATAAATTTTACTCGATGTGTTTTTTACAAACTTCTTTACAAAAAAAATTCAACTTCGAATAACGTTAATACTAAAAATGTCTGAGTAAAACTAAATTTGAAAAAAAAAAAAAAAAATACTGCAAAATTAAAAATAGTCCGCCGAAAAACTAAACGATTCATTGTAAAAAAAAATCGATTTTCAACCAAGTAATTATGAATTTTTACCGATTTAATATTGAAATTAATATTAAATTTAATGAATCTTGAGTGCGTTATTTTTTTCCTCCTTTTTGTAACCAATTCTTTTCGTCTCGTTTCTTTTCCATTTTTGGGTGGTTGCGGCAGCCTAGTGGTCAAGTGTGTGTGTGAGTTCGAGCCCAAGTGCCACTAAATACCCGCCGTGTAGAGGGATGATGCACGTTAAATCTATCAAGGCTTAAATCCTCTCGTTGGTGCAGTATGGTAGTTTGGAGAAAGAGGTACCAACGCAGGTGTCGTCCTCGTAATTTTGAACCATGGTCAAGTGACGCGGACGACACCTGAGCTGGCACCCCACACCAACGGGAGGACGTTTGAGCTCTCGACAGATTTTATGTGCATCGCTCCCCTACACGGCGGGTCTTCAGTGGCACTGGGATCGAACTCATGATACGCTAGCCATGATCCGATGCCTATACCACTTGGATACCGCGACCATACATTACATGGTGATCTTACTCGTAAAAATATATTATTTTGAAGTGGTTTGGATTAATTTTCGCACATAAACAATTTGCTCCGAATATGAAAGAAAATATGAGGTAAGTACTGGGGGATGGGAGATAAAAGTATATTTATGCTTTTTATCTCTTAATAAATTATATTAAAATTTTTGCAGTGTATTTTTGACAATTATGAGTGAGTGATTTTGGGGTTTATTGGCGCAAGAGCCGATTTCGGCTATACTGCGCCAAACATTTGTTTTAATATCTGTGGTCTAGACGGGAAGAGAAAGAAAGAATGAATTGAATGACAAGAAAGAGGGTCGAAAATAGAGAAGGATCACTAGGGTACCCCGGGTTCGTGAAGCCCGTGTTTACCAAAGACAGTAAACCCCGTGGGAAAAGGAAAAGATCACTAGGGCACCTCGGGATTTTTGACAATTATGATTCCATTTGAAAACTTAATCAAATTTAAAACTTCAATCCAGTTAAATTTAGAGGGGAAAAAACTACGGTAGATCTTTAAAATAAGATTTTAAAAAAAAAGACTTAAATATTTTTACGAAATCCAACTTACAATTTATGCAATACGTGAAAAATTATCAAGAACTCTTTTGCATGATCAACTGTTACGCTGGAAAAACTTGATAATTTACCATTTATATACAGTGGGTAAAAAAAGTATATATATATATATTTGCACACCTACATTTTTGTTTGCAATTCATAAAAAGAAGCACCAAGAAATAAAAAAAATTGGTATTGCCAAATCAGAATAAGTTTAATCATCCAAAACAAACAGAAAAATTACAATATAAATAACAATACTTTTTTGTAACAAAATTAAAATATCTCGTGTCAAAAAAGTATTTGCACACCTGCAAGAATACAAAAGAAATAAAATATTTAAGCAAATTTCAAATCACTAATATTTAGTATGCATTCCTTTAGCATCTATTACTGCTTGTAATCTTGCTGGCATTGATTTAATTAAATTTTCTGTAACACAATAGGGTCAGTATTCGACCACTCTTCAATAAGGGAATGTTTAAGGGCAGATTTGCTTGAAATCTTTTTTCTTATTTTTAAATCCACAGAATTCCACAAATTTTCCAAAGGATTTAAGTCTGGTGATTGGGGTGGAGTGGCAAGTTTTCTGGGTACATGATAAAGCAACCACATACATGTTGTACCGGCAGTGTGCTTAGGATCATTGTCTTGCTGAAAATAGTACGAATTACTGATACCCAATTTTATATTGCACTTTGTGGCAAGTTATGATATATAGGTTCGAGCTGTCATATTCCCATCAATGAAACACAAATTACCAACTCCTTTGCTAGCCCATGCACCCCCAAATCATAACAGAACCTCCTCCATGTTTAACTGTAGGTAACACATTTTTGGTATGAAAAGCAGTACAAGGTTTTCTCCAAACTAATTTCCTGACATCTGATTTAAAGATATTGAACTTACTCTCGTCGGAGAATATGACATTTTTCCAGAAATCAATTGGCTTATTGATATATTCCTTAGCGAATTCAAGTCTCTTCAGTCTATTTCGTTCAGTCATGAGAGGTTTTTTCCTTTGAGATCTCCCATAAATTTGTGCATCATGCAGGACATTTCGAACACTTTGGGCACAGATTTGAGCTCCAGATGTTGAAGCGACATCATTGGCTAATGTAACTGCACTAACAAATGGATTTTTCGATGCTTCTCTTATGATTTTTCGCTTAATTCGCAGTGAAAGTTTTTTTGGGCAATCAGAGCGCAAGTTATTTGATGTAGATCCTCTTTCTTTATGACGTTTTATAATATACCGAACAGTAGAGAAGCAAACATTTACTTTTTTACCTATTTCTCGATAACTTAGGTCATTTTCACGTAGAGAAACAATTTTTTCTCGCAACGAAATCGGCAATTCAGATTTCTTAGGTGCCATAACAATTTGAAATCGACAATCAACTGATAAAGTTTCGACAATACCTCCTTTTATAGTAGTCTTACGTATGTTATTTACTGCGGGATGACTGTCAAATATAATTAGCAAAAAAATGCAAATTTGCTAAAGTTGAGTTGAGTGTGCAAATACTTTTTTGACATAAGATATTTTAATATTGTTGCAAAAAATGTTTTTTATTAATATTATTGTATTTTTTGTAATTAATTTAAATGAATAAGCTTATTTTATTTTTAAAATGCCAATTTTTGTATTTCTTAATGCATTTTCTTATAAATTGTGAACAAAAATGTATGTGTGCAAATACTTTTTGTACCCACTGTATACCAAAACTAAACAACAATATATAGGAGGTACAATGCACAAATTCTAAATCAATATAATTAGCTGGATAAATGAAAAATTGGAAAAATGACCCATCCGAATTTTGTAATCAAAATCTAAACAGTATAAAAAATGGCAAATCTAATAAATTCAAGTACCTATTTAGCAAATAAAACAAAAACTTACTTGTATCTTTGAATCGTTTTTACGAAAGAAATAATTCAAATGACACACAATATGAAATCCACCGACAACTAACTATTGGATCTTCCAAAGTTATCTAAATGGCACATCCACTTCGAATTTCAGATTCACAAGTCTCATCCAGTAAACCTTGATAATCCACCACAACCAACGCTCGCACGTGCTTTTTGGTAAAAGGAGGAAGAAAAACAAACTTGAGGTTCAAGACACTGGCGAACGTGGTCGTCACCTACACACTCTGAAGGCAAGCATTCCTGTTGCAGAAGCTACCTACACTCAAAAAGCAAGCGCCATGTACAGGTCCCATGCCCACATCTATCGGAAAGAATTCGATGGTGTGAACTTGAAAAAGTTTTGTTTTAATTTCGAAAATTAAAGCACCTGCTTTTTTAACATACAATAGAACTGAGTCTTACTCAAGAAATTCAAATCGAAATTGAAAATTTTGGTTTTGTACAGAAAAAGGAGTAAGTGCATATTATAAAATGCAATAATTCCTTTTGAATAACGAGATTTTATGAAGTCAAATTGAAAAACAAAAATTCAACAAATAAGAAAAATAACTAGTAATTTAAATATAGCTAAAGAAAGACAGAACAATGATTTTTGTATAGAAGATATTTCTTTTACTAATTCAATAAACATAGATATAGTTGAAAGATAATCCAAATAAAAAACAAATATATTTAATAAATAAATTTTTAGATGTCGGATAACGCATTACATACCCGATGCTTATTTGAAGAATAAGGCAGCAGCAAGGTCTCCCCCCCCCCTACCGGGAAATCCAAAAAAAAAAATCCAAAAATTGATTTATAAATAAAAGACTGATTTTATTGTTTGAGACTTTAATTTTAATAATGAGAGTTTGGGGAGAAATAAAATAAATTTTAAAAAAACATTGATCCTTTTATTGTAAAGAATAAGTATTTTTAAGACTTTCTTTTCATTTCAAAATGAAAAAACAACAACATTGCAGTTGTAAAAACGATGTTAAGTGACTTTTCATATGGCAGCAATGAAAAATTACATTGCTTTATACATTGCATTTAAAGCTAAATTATTTGTCAATCAAATATTTCAGTTCTGTATACTTTCGTGTATAAATCGAGAATTTTCGGAACATTTTTTACAGTGAAAATAAAGGGGTCGGCTTATATACAGATCTGCTAATCTCGGAGGGGGGGAAAAGTTTACGAAATACGGTTTTTTTAAAAAAAACATTTTTGATTGGCTATGCGCAAAGGATTTAAAAAAACTTCGGTGTTTTGAATAGAACTTTTATTCTAAGAGAAGAAAGTAACATTAACCCTTCACAGCTAGTGTCAGAATCCGAATTTTGATGCCTGAAAGCATATTATCATCATGCAGCGAGTTTTCCTCCAGGGCATGAAACATAGGGCGACGATAACGTGCCATATACAAATTTCTCTTCTCTCTCATTTTCTAAACAAAAAAAAAATGGCGCAGAAAGTAAGATTAGCACAGATATCGCACAAGTTAACAAATGAATGCAACAAATGAGTTAGCTTCAGATTGGGTTATCAGAAATAAAGCTATTGGAGTCTCGCGTTTTACTTTACAACAGTTTAACTGAAAAATATATTCCACCTGTCTTATCCGTAAAGCAACATCTTTGTCATTATAACGACTCATTCGAATTTCAGGAACTTTTGTTTTACGATTCGGCTTATGTGCGGGTTTCGAATTGTGGGTAAATTTCTAAAGAAAGAACGTACACTCAGCTTACATTTGGAAATACACGGTATTATTTGTCGTATTAGGTGTATTAAGTCATTCTATTGATTATTTATAACTTACATAAAAAACGAGATTGAAATTTTTTTAAAGTTTTACAAAAATTTACAATAAAGTAAGAAATATAATGCTTTTACTTTTTATAAGGTAAGTATTAAGTCAACAAATACGCTTGCTTAAAAAACGCCTATTTCACATTTTATTTCATTCTTTTCCCCACAAATCCAGTCCTTATTTCAACAAATAGTATTAGGATAAGAACGATTTTTTTCCAACTTAAAATAACCTTCTACATTATCCTGAGAACAGGACAAAGGAATAGTAGTTACCCCTCAAGAGCAATCTCAAGGCATAATACGTCGCCTTTCACGTCCTCCGTATGGAAACGAGTTTCAGTAACGCCCTTTCAGTAATTAATGTGTCTGATGCTGAACAAAATTAGATATTAGCCGAAAAAGATCTTGCTTATTATACCCCATAAAGATGCATTAAAATGTAGGCGCTTTTTTGAAGACGGGGCTTTTTCCAAGAAGGATTGCGTCTTTTTTTTTGTTCTTTCTCTCTCTCTTTCGGGTCCACTTGAGATCAATTTAGTGCGTAGGTATAAAATTGGTACCCTTAGTACTTTGTAGCAAGATTGGGTAAAGAATACGGGATGAAAAACAAATAGGAAACAAAACATCGGTACAAATTTAAAGTAAAATTTTCAACGATGAAATAACAGATGCGATTTTAACTAGTTTCGTTTTGATAAAACCTTTTTTTAAAAAATAATTTTTAGTTTATTATAAAGAGTTTTTTTTTAAATAACACTTGTGTGTGAGTTTTATTTATTATATTAAATTTTATCGCATATTCTGTTAGTTTTAAAAACACAATGATGCTTTCATAAAAAAAAATTATCCATAAAAAATATTAATATAAGAGCTTTAATATATAATTTTCAAAATGTACATCTTAAGAATCTTTTTTTATTACCAAAAAGATCTTTTTTTTTTAGAAACATAAGCATCGGAAATCGTAAAAAGAAAAAAGTCAAATGGAAGAATTATAATTTTAGAACTATATTCTCTCGCCTTCCAAATAAAAAAAATAATGAAATAAAATGTTTAACAATTTATCTTTACTTCATTAGAAAGTGTAATTTGACCCCAGGGGCATTAAATATAAATTTTTCAATAATTTACAAAATGTTTTGTTTTTGTTTTTCAAAATGTTTTTTGTTTACAAAATGTTTTGTTTTTGTTTTTCAAAATTTTAATTCACGAATTATGTTTACGAGGTAAACAATTTACATAAGAAAAACAACCCTTATTATTTGTACTCAATTTTTGCAAGCTTTTAAGCTGTTAAAAAAAACAAAATATTTGCAAGCTCCTGATAAGATATTATGGTGAAAATAATTATATAATACTAGATACGTAGGAAAGGAAAAACAACATATAAAATCAGCCAATTTAGAAGGAGAAATACATGTTTAAATTGAATTAAAGTTGTAGCAAAGAGTATAATGCTTAAATCTGTTTGGTTGGTCAATTAATTTAGTATTATTACATCTGTTAATGAACAAGAATAAATAACAATATTTATAATGCCTATAAACTTAGAAACGTAAAAGAAGAAAATAAACTGAACCACAACTTTTCGATTTAAAAATCTTCATTATATTCCAAATCCCTTCCACCAAAAAAACCTTATAATTTTGTGCATCAATAATATGATAAATTAAGTATCTGAACATGAAATTAGATAATTAAATTTAAAAGGTTGAGACCAATTATTTTAAGTGAATACACATTAACAAATTAGTACTACATGCAGACTCAGAAAGCCATGAAAGTTCGCCTTTCTTCCAATTATAATTTTTTAAAACTCAGTTATAATACTTTAGCTATTATCCACTCCTATCTCTGGGTATTTTATGATGTTGTATAACTATGTATTGCTTTTTTCAAATTATTGATATTTAAATCCTAGCATTAAACTTTCGATTGTTTTTAAAAACATTCTTATAACCCTCGCATTTTTATTAAAAAATTTACAAAAACTGAATATTAAAACAGAAGTATATCTATCTTACACCCCTGTAGCCCCCTTGGATATCGATTTTCGCAAAACCCATTCTTAGAAGATTTCTGATCCAACAAAATAGAACATGCTTGCCAAGTTTTAAGTCTGTAGGTCAAATGGTTCAAAAATGGTAAATGTATATATCGCCCTTTTGGGTGAGTGAATGGACGACATTTGAGAACCCCCTTTCGGGAGTCGATTTATATAAAAATATCATTCTTAAAGCATTTCAACTCAACTAAAGAAACTCGCATACTAAATTTCAAGTCTGTAGATCTTATAGTCCAAAAGCGGTGTAAGTTTTTTTTTTTTTTTTTTTGTGCATGGATGCAACATCGGCTTCTTTTTTGTGTACAGCATAACACCCTTCCTATGCACACGTGCATCCCTAAATATCACGAGGTCCTTTCATCTGACACCCCGCCAAAATCGATCACCATGAGAAACCAAACAGCTGGACACACGTGCGAGCCGGTAACTACGAGTGTTTTTCGAGGTGTCAGAAAAAAACTCCCCCACAATCCAAGATCATGGAGTGGAAAAGAGAGTCCGTTGAAAACACCAAAAGAGAACGGTTGTGCTACCTCTTCCCTCACAAATATCATTTTCTGAATTAATGAAATAATGAATATGAATAGGTTCTATGAAAATGTATTTTCTGTAATTAATAGATGTGACGTAAATAAATTAATTATTTAGTTTCTTAACTATCACTCTACCATTAATTTTCCCAAACGTCAAAACGGGAATATCCACCCCCACAAACTCCTTTGAGAGTCGATTTCTGCAAAAACCCGTTCTCAACGGATCTCAACTTACCAAAAGGGGCAAAGTCTGTAGGTCTAAGTCTAAAAGTCCATAGATTTAGTGATGAATGAGTGAGTCAGTGTCGTAACGTAAAATATTAGCCCCCCCCCTGCAAAATCAGATTTTGGGCCCCAAGCCGGATTTTACAAAGGATTGCAAAACTATAACGTAACATAGGCTTTGGGTCCCCTAAAATTCTGGGCCTCCCCTCGTGATGCGGGGTGTATGTCACGCCACTGGAGTGTGTGAGTGGCATTTCTTATATATAAATATATATATATACACACACGCACACACATATCAGGTTAGGAAAGTTAAACTTAAGTTTTAAGGGATTAATCAATAAAAATAATCACGCGTAGGAATTTTAGAATGAATCGAGCTATTTAAAGGCGGAGCGCGTCAATTTTAGGCAGATAATTTATCAAATTAGGCGAGTTGGGGGGTGTCACCTCACTGCATTAGCATTCTATGCAGGAATGATTTAGTTGACCATCTTAGAAAAGTATACAGATGTTTTGACCCTGATGTAATAAAGATTTATCTGTTCAGAAAATAGGACATATTCATTCCATGCAGGCACTAAGCCTGACATACACATACAGAGAGCGATTCAATTATTTCTATATATATTGTACTTTCCCTCGCTCTTCGTACAGAATCAAAAACAAACTTCAAAGATTTTAAGCGTATATATATAAAAAAATTGGTTCGGAAGATGAAAAATCAAATTCTGGTAAGGCATGCAGAAAAAATATAAGTTTTGACAAACAAGCTCATCATTTGAGATTAATTAAAACACGAATTCTCTCTCTATTATATTAATAATTATACACAAGGTTCGAATAGACTAATCCAATATAAAAGTTTCTCACTATCAATCAATGATTATCATCTCAACACCTGGTATCATGACTGAAACATATCATTACAGACCGAACACTGCAGATCATAACGTAAGAGTACATCTGAGAACTACCGTTACGAAACTTCAAAGGCTGCACGCCTACGCCTAGCGGTTTTATGGCTTGTCTACGGAAATCAGCCTTCGACCTTGTGGATACCTTCGAACGTGAGATATTTTCCTTGAGAAAGAGGGTTATTTTTCTTCCGAAAAAAGAACATTTTCCTTTATGGTTCGACTTCACGCCTTGGAATATTTCTTACGGCCCCTTTCGTAATTCTGTGGTCGATAGCAAATCTTCATTAAGAAGTGGGCAGCTTGACAAACCGGTAATATAACTACCGCCCCCTCATTTTTTGAATAGTTAGTAATAAAAAAAAAGTGTTTTATTCATTAATGAAACCGTCTTGAAACTAATAACAAATTTTTACTATTCATTAAAAAGATAAATGATGTATGTAGCAGTCAGATGTAATGTATAATGATGTAACAGTCTAGTCATTGTATAATCTGGAGGCATGAAATGATGCATTTTATGATACGTCGGTATAATTAATTTCATAAAGAGCACAAAAGGAATAAAAATTCCAGTATTTTAAAATTTAAATTGATAAAAAAATGAATATTTTTAGTACCGAGTAGAATTTAAATCCTTTCCGAATGTAAAACAGGTTATAGATTCAAATATGAAATCTTTTTTACTCGTTTTTAAAGCCATATAATGTATAATATCATAGGGCAGAATATTTAATTCTCATCCTCTTGGATTTCAGAAGAGGTTATAAATGAAGTATGATATCTTAATGGAGAAATTTCAAGACATAATTTATAGTTTTATTTCTTGAGTGAATTTCTCACTAAAATCACAGAACGAATTTATCTAATCTCCTGATGGGCAGGGTTCATTGATTCAAACCAAAATAATGAGACATCACATTTTATTATGTTCTTTTGATGTCTAATCCATTATTTTTTCAATGAAGCAGGAAGTATAAAGTTCCTATTTTATATATAAATTAATATATCCCGATTTTTTAGGGATTTTTTAAATGGAATAACGATTCAGCAAATTAATTTTTTTACATAAATGATCTTTATCACAGATTTTCTTTGCAACTTTGTCCAGCACAATCACCATAGTAGAAACAGACAGAAAATGGAACTATTTATGCGTGCTTGCCCTCTCTAACACTGCAATAATTTTAACGATGGACTATTCGCGAGGTCTATCCTCTCTAACTCGAGTTTTCTTCCGCCCAACCAGATTAGCATTTTATAAACTAGAAATACACCTCTATAATCGTACAGTCACCTGTATGGTGCTCAAAGCTACGGCTAGCGACAGACGTAAAAATCTATCCCCTTGCCACGATGAATTCCGTGGACCTTGATCTGATGTTACAGTCGATCAGGTGGCATAAGTAACAACAACATACTACCATACAAATTTGAATGTCACTACCAAATAGTATGTATATAGTCAGTGAGATAGGTCATATAATATAGATGGTTATAGAGAAGACGAAATTTGCGTCCTAATAGCGCTTTTTTTACACTACGTGAAAAACGCGCTAAAAATTGAGAGGTGCGCTTGTGCATTTCATTTATTTCTATTATTCTTTCCCTCACAGGTGCAAAATTCTTTACTCGATATTATATATTTGCAGAAGGGCCGAGCATATCTGAATGTCCCCATATTTTGTCAAAATCTGCAATTTTATTTAAATAAATCTTTTTTTAATTTATACTCTTTTCCCTCCTCTTTTGTTTTTTCCCTTAAACTAAATTATTTTTCACAAACACGTAGCTAAGACTTCCTAAAAAGGAAGTCAAAACCGAAAACAGTGGCAGTACATATTTAGATAACATCACAGCAAGACGATAGAAATCTGCTACTGTATTAGCAACCCATTGCGAAAGCTGAAATAAAGAAGATAGAGTAAAATTGAATTCGAAGAAAGTAATCCAATCTTCTCTGGAACAATATTCAATTTCCAGTCTTCTCTAACCTAAGATTCTTAGATCACCAATGACATGGTGCTCACCAAACCACCCATGTGGAGAGCCTTATATGGCGTTCGATTATGGTGAAAGAAAATTGTTTAAAATAAGACAATGATTGGTTCGGATGAAACCAATTTGCATCCAAAGTGACACTTTCTTCCATTAGGGTGACGGAAGCAGGTGTCTTTTAACAACTACTTAACTGCAATCAATCAATCAAATTTCGAGGTCAATTTTCATTGAAGACACTTGGCTAAATGGATTAAGATGTTCGCGGAATTACACTCTGAGAGTGAAATTTAAATTGCACAATAACTTATAAATGAGAATGCCATTTCATTTTCATCAAGACGAGAAGAAAAAAGATTTAGGTAATATGTGGTTAGCTTTCGTTTAATTTTTAGAGGGAACGTATGCTAAATACAGTTAAAATGATTATTTTTTTTAAATTTTAAATTTATAACATGCCTGATAAATAAGTAACGCAAATATTTCACATCTTTTTTAAGTAGTCACGTGGTTATGGTGGAGATTGAGTGAATATTAATGCCGCATTATTCAGCTATATACTCAAAGGCTTTTGGCGACGGACCTCGTAATTTTGAACCATGATCAAGTGACAAGAATGACACCTGAGCCTGCCCCCTCTACACGGCGGGTCTTCAGCAGCACGAGGATCGAACACATGATACGCCGGTCACGAATCCGTTATCTTGACCACTAGGCTACCTTAGTCGGCGTGCTGTGGGAATTCGGAGAAGTGGTACCAGGCTCAGATGTGGTCCTCATCATTTGACCATGACTCAAAATTACGAGATCCGATCCCAATAGCCTTTGCGTTGTTTCACAGTGTGGCGTGAGTGAGTGAATATTAACGTCGCACGGTTCAGCTACACGAGGGCTTTTGGCGACGGACCGCGTAATTTTGAACCATGGTCAAGTGACGCGGACGACACCTGAGCTGGCACTCCTCTCTTAACTACCACGCCACACCAACGGGAGGACGTTTGAGCTCTCGACAGATTTAACGTGCATCTCTCCCCTACACGGCGGGTCTTCAGTGGTACTGGGCTCGAACTCATGACACGATAGCCATGATCCGATACCTTGACCACTTGGCTACCGCGGTCACCACAGTGTGGCGTAAATTGAAATCAAACAAAATTGGATTTTCAGTTCACTTCTGAAAATAAGGAGTTGTGTACATGCTCAACTTTAGAGTTATGTTAATTTATTAATTTTTATACTTGTATATATTTTATTTCTTGACATTTTTTTTTGCTAGTTTTATTTTTTATTCCGTCAAATTTCAAGCAGTTAAAACTAAGCTATACTTTTAAAAGAAATCTGACATGTATCCAAATCTATCAAATTTCTAACTTTTTTACCTTAGGAGGACCGTAGAAAGTATATTTTTGAAATTATACAGTAATAAGTTTCTAAACATAAAAATTTCAGTTTATATAATCTGGCGCTAAAGTTTCTTAATTTGAAAGGTAAATGTATTTTTGTAATCTTACGGTAGATGAATCAGTAGAGAGGATATATGTAGAGTAGGATATTGAAAACAGATAAAGATGTAAAACATTGTGAAGAAAATCAAATTACATAATAATTTGTGAATGACAAGAAATCAGACACAATTATTAAGGAATAAAGCTTGGAAATTTGCTCGCAAAGAAAAAAATAAGATTTGAATCGATCAAAAATAAATTTCGTTCTCCATTGAGCATTCTGCCAACTACTTATTTTCTGCGCCACACAAAGTTGACTAACCACAAATGATAGATACTCTTTGCAATTTAAAATCGCAATCTGATGGCGAGGTCAGCATCTGAGTTGGGACCCTACTCTTTACATCCATACCAAAGTAAGAAATTTCCAAGGCCCGGAAAATTTAACGCAAATCAAATATGCCAGACGACGATCTTCAGAAATATGAGATTTGAACCCACTATGTTAGAAATTGTCAGAAGGATTTTTAAAAGTCATTTTTAGAGCATACATAAAAGTTAAGAGCTGGTTTGAAAATCCTTGGAAATCGTTAGGAAGGACAAAGATTCGGAATTCAAAATCATTTTTAATCGAATAAGTAACCTTAAAAAACAAAGATATTTTTGAAGAACTTTTTTCTCCACAAATACAAGGGCTTTGAGTCAGTGAGTGTCTCTTAACGTCGCAACATAAAGCAATACGATGTCTACTGGCGACGAACCCCAGAACTTTGAGCCACGGTCAAGTGAGTGAGTGAATATTAACGTCGCACTGTTCAGTTAGCTACACGAGGGCTTTTGACGACAGACTGCGTAATTTTGAACCATGGTCAAGTGACGCGGACGACCCCTGAGCTGGCACCACTTCTCCTAACTACCACACCACACCAACGGGAGGACGTTTGAGCTCTCGACAGATTTAACGTGCATCGCCCCACTACACGGCGGGTCTTCAGTGGTACTGGGCTCGAACTCATGACACGCTAATCATGATCCGATGCCTTAACCACTTGGCTACCGCGGCCACCCACGGTCAAGTGATGAGAACACTTAAGCTGGCACTCTTTCTCCTAGCTTCCACACCAAGCCAAAATGAGGACTTAGAGGTCCGACAGATCTAACGGGCCTCAGAGCCTCCCCACGGTGGGTGTTCAGTGACACAAGGGCTCGAAATGACATGCCGGTCACGAATTCGTTACCATGACAACTAGGCTCCAGCCCATGGGCTTTATAGTCAGCGAAGTGTTTCACTAAAGTCTTATACTCACTATGACCGTAACAAGGAAAAGTGAACGTAAAATGGAACTTAGCCTTCCAAAATCCTTTCGTGGCATGGTGTAATGTAAGGAAGGAAAATAATTGTTTATTAACATCACACTCTTTTCGTGGCACCACGGAGCTATCGTCAACGGATACCATATTTGTGAGCCATGGTCAAGTGACGAAGATCTGCACACGATTCTCCCAGCTTCCACACCACGCCAAAGTGCAACGTCTAATAGACAATTAGTTAATCAAAGCAGGTTTGGATTTTTAATTTGAATTGCATAATTTCACCTGTTAACATGAAAATTAACCAACATCTCATCCTTCTAACCCAATTCGTTAAATAGCCAATTTCCATTTAATTGGGGGATGAAAGATTAATTCATTAATCTTGAAAGCATTACTGTAAGCTTTACTATACAAACAAGGAAAGTATGACACGAGCTTTTTTCTCAGATATTCTCGATTTCATCACCCCCAGAACTCGATCTCGACCGAATTAATGATATCCCATACAAGAAAAAACCCTTGGCGGCGTCTTTGGCAAAAGAAATCGGTAAATCATGTCTCTTTGGAAGGGGAGGTGGTCTCGACACACGTGCACCCTAGACTGCCGCACCCTCTCCTGTCCGCGACTCGTGACACAGATTTTGCCCAATTTGTCGACAATGTGAACACACGTCCAATGAGTGTCCGTGGGAGACGGGCAATTGAAGGGGCCCCCGAAGGGAAGATGGGTGTGTAATGGATAGATCTACATGTGTGCAGACACCACTTTCCGCAATTTGAACATTCTGATTTCAGAGAAACGGGTGATAGCTTCACGGTAGTAATCTGCGGCTGGTGCCGAATTTTCTGGAGCCAGCTGAGGTTGGGCGATTAATGGAATAAAAATAACATTACGTGATTTTCCTTTTCAGGAAGAAAAAGAAGTAGACATTTTATCAAGAAATTATTTTGACGCCTTCAGATTAGGTGAGTCCCGAGATGCGGCGAAAACAGGTTTTCCGAATAACAATTTTATTCATTAATGTGACTTTATAGATTGGTTTTAATTAGTATGGTTTTACATTAGCATTATTCGCGAATTAGAATCAGTCAGACGGCGGAGATAACATCTCACAGTGTTCTAATGTCCTCATTACATGAGTGGTTGATTTACTGATCGTTAAGTGAATGAGCGAATACTAACATCGCGCGGTTCAGCTACTCGAGGACTTTTGGCGACGGGCCCCTTTATTTTAAACAATAGTCAAGTTAGGATGACACCTGAGCTGGCTCCCCTCACCAAACTTCCAAACCACACCAACGGAAGGACGTTTGAGCCTAGACATATTTTAACGTACATCGGCCCCTCCGCTCGCCGGGTCTTCAGTGCTACTGGGCTCGAACTCATGACACGCCACATCCTCGAGTCCGTTACTTTGACCACTAGGATACAGCGGCCTCCGGTGTTGCTTTGGAGTGCAAATTTATTGATCAATAAGTAGTCGCGGTAGCCAACTGGTCAAGGTAACGGACTCGTGGCTGGCGTGTCATGAGTAAAAAAAAAATAAGAATTATATATACTATTTTGTCTTAAAAAATAGAAAATAATTCGAAATTAAGTACATAATTACCTGTTACTATTTGAAACGAGTAAAATGTAAGAGAAGGAATCACCCATTTCAGCTGGTAAATTTCTTCGAAAAATAGTCTACTGATGGTGGGGATCACAAGCGAATATTTTAACTTATAGCAAATACATTCCGGACTTAAATAAAACATCTCATGTGGCTCTCTATCCAACAAAAACTTTAATTACCCCTGTCCCCTTTTAGATAGCTGAAACCGGACATCGTATGGGTCTAAGGAATGTCCGTTGTGACCCCTCTCTGAGATGGAGAGTGGCCAAGTGATCAAGGTATCAGATCATGGCTAGTGTGTCATAAGTTCAAGCGCAGTACCACTGAAGACCCGCCGTGTAGGGGAGAGATGCACGTTAAATCAGTCAAGAAGTCAAACGTCCTCCCGTTGGTGCGGTGTGGTAGTTAGGAAAGGGGGTCCCAGCCCAGGTGTCGTTCTCGTCACTTGACCATGGCTCAAAATTACGAGGTTCGTCGCCAAAAACCCTCGTGTAGATGAACAGTGCGACGTTAATGTTCACCTCACTCACCCAAAGCAATATCGTCCTAAGACCAGTTCAATCGGTAAAACATGACTTCTAATCTTGGGGTCGTGGGTTCAAGCCCTTGAAATTTACGTCGCAATATGAAGCAACACGAAGGCTATTGGCGAGGGACCACGCAATTTTGATCCACGGTCAAGTGACGAAGATAACACCTCCGCTGGCATCCCCTTCTCTTAAATACCACACCAATGGGAAGACATTGAGCCACGACAGATTTAACATGCATCGGCCCCCTTCCGTGGCACATACATTCCGGACACATGACTCGACAGCATTGGCCACGAGTTCGCGACATTGACCAATCGGCTACCGCAAACACAGGAGCCCAGCGTAGGCTTAATTTTTTGAAGCCGCGGTTATCCATGTGGTCATGGTCACGAGATAATTTGCTTTTGTCGAGGCGTGAGTTCGAAATATTGTGCCAATGAAGATCTGCCGTGTAAAATGCACAAAAAGTTCACAACGTGGCACAATGCACCGTGTAGACGTTAAATCTGTCGAGGTTCAAAGTCCTCACGTTAGAGGGGTGTGAAAGTTTGGAATGTGGTGTGCCACCTGTCGGGAGAATGACGTAGTCTTATTCGGCACACTAAAAACTCACAATAAAGCATATTAGATTTTAAATAAATAATAACATATTTCATATAAATTTTATAAATAGACTTCTGAAATGAATCACACACACACAAAAAGTGCTATATAAAACGTGTGTACACGGAAAAAAATATTTTCTTTAAAAAATCCTTATTTTTAAGGAGTAAGAAAAACGCACACAACTGTTGCTCGATGGGAAAGAAATATTTTTTAGTTAGAGCTTATACATGATGATTATTGATTATTGTATCCGATGATTATAGGATTAAAATCTGAACAATAGACTGGATTTTTAGAAAAAGAATATCAAGCGAAGCAAGACGAAAGTAATAGCAGGTTGAAAACTACCAGATGGTCACAAAAACATAAACTTTGAAGCTGCTGGAATACGATTTTATACTACGTATATAATATCGATCACTGAAGGATCCCAAAGCTTTTTTTTTTAATATGTATTACCCAAAAGAATTCATAAATTCTATTAAAATAATTTTATTCATAACCAGAAATAATAATTATAGTTTGAAAAGAAACTAAAAAACACGCTTTTATACTGAATCGAACTAAAAAGTAAAAAAATAATTCTTAATAAAGAATAAAATGATTAACGAGAAAATGAATGTCGTTGTACTAAAAGAGTGAGGTGCTTTGTACTACATTTTCATACTAATTCAACTTTTCGGAATTGAAGTTATAAATTATAACAATTGATAATTTATAGAACACCCCCGCTTTTACCCAATAACATTCATTTTCTCGTTAATCACATTTTATTCTTTATTAAGAGTTATTTTTTACTTTTTAGTTCGATTCAGTATAAAGCGTGTTTTTTAGTTTTTTCAAACTTATAAGTATTTTTCATTTTTTAGTTCCAACTACAATAAAAGCGTGTTTTTTAGTTTTTCAGTTAGTTCATTGTTGAATTTATCCCTAAGTTTCATATTTGAAGCTGGAATTACGCGGCTGTAAAATTAGTCTTGCTGTTCAATGGATATTAATTAACGGTTCTGAAGTGTATTTAGTCTCTCCGTTTACGAGGCCTCGGATGAGTCCCGTATCGTTATATTAGATTCCGTCTCTTTTGAACAGGTCAAACAAATAAAAGTGTGTAAAGAAAAAAAAGTTCGAATTAAAAAAAATTTAATGTACCATGTTTTTTTCGGACTAAAAATTATAAAATTCCTCCTTTTTGTATTTTTTCCTTTTTTCACATTTTCATGCATTGTCATCCACTTCCGAGCTATGGTCTAAATTTCAAGTCTCTAGCTCCTCGGAAAGTCACACAGTTTAAAATCAATTACAAAATTCCACCCGGACAAACATTAATGAAAGTGAGTTAATAAAAACATGGTAATATTGCGTGTCTCAATTGTTTTTCACCTTTTAAACGTGTTCCTTTCATGTTAATTCGTATCATCATTTCTAAACGTATTACTTTATAAAAATAAAAATTATTTAGTGGTTAGAACGCAAATTTTTTTTTCACATGCACGAGCCTTTTTTTTTTATTTTCATTTTCAGAAAAATGTTTATATTATGTTTAGAAATTGCTAACACACACCCACCCTCCACTATTTCAGACACAGAACACTTTTTTTTGTTTTATTTCTTTTAACTGCAAGTGTATTTTATACTTGCATATAATTAGCTTTAAATTCAAAACACTCGCTTTAGGTTACACCTTATTCTTTTAGTCGATAAATCTGAAATTAGTCGCCAAATCTGGAAATGATGTATGAAATTAGTCGCCATGTCTGAAAATGATATTTGGAACTAGTCGCCAAATTTAAAAATGATATATGCAATAAGTCGCCAAATCTGGAAGTGGAATATGGATTTGTCGCCAAATCTGATTATCCTTATTCCTGACGATGCTGAAAAGGACAATGGAACAAAATTATGAAATTATTGTATTGTCATCGGTCCTTGACAAGTGTGCGAAATTTCGAATGAATCTTATATTTTTAATAGGTAAAAATGGAGTTCTAAGATTCCATTACATGCAAGTGAAACTTATAAAAGCGTGTTAAAAAGAGTAACGTTGATACAATTTAACATACATATTGTTAGAAATGAGCTTAAGTTAATGCAGCTCTTGATACTATAAATAACAGATATTCAAAAACTTCCACTGAAAAATTTTAAAAAATGCAAATGCTCAAGACATAATAAACTTTTTAATTTAAATCTTAGATGATTGGTTGTTGATTAACAAAAAAACTCCACTCTCACACCACGCCAACGAATGTACTTTGAGCCTCGACAAATTTAGCGTGCTTTGATATTTTTGGATTTTATAATTTACACCACACTCTGAAACAGTACGCGTGAGTGAGTTGGCGACGGACCTCAAAATTTTGAACCTATGTCAAGTGACGAGGACGATACCTGAACTGGCAGCCAACGGGAGGACTTGTACCATAGATAGCAGACCCCTGGTCTAGAAAGTCCAGAATAAGTCTAGGTCTGTATCAAGTATCAGTCAGTGAGTGAATATTGACTTCTCACTGTTCAGCTACACAAGGGCTTTTCGCGAGGGACCTCGTAATATTGAACCATAGTCAAGTGATGAGGACGACACCTAAGCTAGCACCCCCCCCCTCCTCTCCTAACTACCACACAACACCAACGGAAGGATGTTTGAGCTTTCGACAAATTTAACGCGCATCGTTCCCCTACACGGTAGGACTTCAGTTGCATTGGGCTCGAACTCATGACACGCCATCCACGAGTCGTTACCTTAACCACTAGGATACCGCGACCACGCATCAAGTGTCAGACCTGGATTTCTAATTAAAATGTCTTGAGAATAACTTTAAACTGATCTTATATGTCTTAACAAGTTTCATTTATAGTTTGAAATTGGGTTTTAAAGTTTGATTTGTCTGAGGGAAAAAATATTACTGGTTATAAATGATTTTTAAAAAAATTCTGTATTAATTTTAAAACATTTGAATTCTTGAGTGGTTCTCCACCATTAGGATGACATTCAAGAAGAATTTTTGGTGATTAGGATGGTTGATAGTAAAAATTGAAGTGAAAGCAAATATCCTTTCGTAAAACTTTCAAACGGATATTCCAAATAACCAGAGCAATCTATCAAATCTCAGTTGTTACTTAAACGGATAAGAGGCATTTCCATTCGGTACACAAGTGAAAAGGGAGTCACTGAGTTGGACATTAATAATCAGGGCCGGCTCTCGTAGTTTTGCCACCCTGGACAAAAATGGAAAATGCCACCCCTCTCTCTAAAGCAAAAAATTATAATTAGAAAAGATGAATTGTTCACATAGATGCACCTATAAAACTTGAATAACTTTTCGAAAAAAGGAAGTATAACAATTATATATATTATTTTGTCTTAAAAATACAAAATAATTCGAAATTAAGAAAATAATTACCTGTTACAATTTTTATTTTTTTTTAACATTTATAAACCCCGTGCACCACCGAACGTATAACACGGGGGTAAACAACACAGACAGAAGAAAGGATTACAACACAAACATCCATGCCTTCTCCGAGATTCGAACCCAGTCCCTGTGGCACCGCAGTCAGCTTCACTGACCACTATACCAGATGGGCGGCCCTGTTATAATTTGAAACGAGAAAAATGTAAGAGAAGATATCGCCCATTTTAGCAGGCCAATTTCTTCGATCTGATGGCGGGGATCACAAGCGTATATTTTAACTTATAGTGAATACACTCGGGACTAAAATAAAACATTTCATGTGGGTATCTATCTACCAAACACTTTAATTACCCCTGTTTCCTTTTAGATAGTTGAAACCGGACATCGTATGGGTGAAAGGAATGTCCGTTGTGACCCCTCTCCGGGATGGGGAGAAAGTTATTTGTGAAAGATGCGTAAGCATGTCGTTTCATTTTTCAACATATACCCCCATCTCGAATCCTTCAAGTTTCAACAGAAAACTGACATTAAACATACAGAGTATAAAATAAGGAAATAAGATACGTTAAATGAAATACAAAATTCCCACCCAATAATACAGTCGGCTCTCGATAATTCAAACCCTCGATAATTCGAAGTATATGCTCAGTCCCTAGAAAAACTCTTGATATTTCGAACTAAAACAATACGTTTTGGTACACTCAATATTTCGAAGTAAAATCTGTGGTTGACCAGATTATAAAACGCGATAATTCGAAGTTATCTAGTAAAATTCTCGAAGATTCGAACACTCACTATCATGTGCAGTCCTGTAGCAAACAGGTTGGAGATTACAAGTTTTGCTTTGTATTGTCTCTGGGTGTCTCCCTTGAAACGTAGCCCCTTTGATGATCATCTGTCCACTACCCCTTCTTTGTGTTTTCCGGTTCCTCAGGCATGGCCGTGGTAGCCAAGTGGTCAAGGCATCGGATCATGGCTAGTGTGTCATGAGTTCGATCCCAGTACCACTGAAGACCCGCCGTGTAGGGGAGCGATGCACGTTACATCTGTCGAGAGCTCAAACGTACTCCCGTTGGTGTGGTAGTTAAGAGAGGGTCTTCCAGTTCAAGTGTCGTCCACGTCACTTGACCATGGTTCAAAATTACACGGTTCGTTGCCAAAAGCCCTCGTGCAGCTGAACAGTGCGACGTTAATATTCACTTGGTTTCTCAGGTGAAAAGACACTTTTATTGTTTTCATTCCTTTAAGTGGACAATAGACCAACCACACCTGTTGTCAGCCGCCCATATCTTTCGTTTAACTCGTTGCCTTGCTACACATGTGTTCAGAAGGTATGGTCCACTATTGTGAAGAAGAGATGTGTATGCGTGTATTGAATGTATTCTTAATACAGGACTTTTAAATTCTGTATAATATTTATATTGTATAATATGTACTTTTTAAAAATACTTTAAAATAATTTTATTTATATATACAATTGCTTTATTATATAGTTTCAAATTTAAATGTGTTAGAAAAAATTTCTCTTAGTATATTTTGGGAGTTTTTTTGTACCCTCTTGATAATTCAAAGTTTTTCATTGGTCCCTCTAACTTCGAATTATCGAAAATCGGCTGTATTTCAGAAAATATATAAAAAATTATGTAACATAAAAAAAATAGATTTCTTAAATTCTATCCAATTGCCGCCCGAGCAGGGGTCCGATTTGTCCGGCCCTAGAGCCCCCCCCCTGATATAATTTAAAGTAAAACATTCCCACCAATTTTGTTATTTTTTACAGGATATACCACAACATAGTTATCAAGATCACCTTGAATAACAGATGATAACTTGGCACACAAACACAAGCGATAAACAGATGAGGGAATGCAATTGTTGTACGCTAAAGAAGCGTGAAGACTCGAGTCCACGATACCGAAAAATTGTGGAAAACGATATCCTCGGAAAGGACGGATTCGAAACCCCGAATTTCCTTTGACCCACTTTCCATCCCAAGAAAGGTGCTCCTTCAAGGAATCCATAAATGAAGAATGAGAATAGGTTTACGAAAATTTTCCGAAAGGCAGGATAAGAAAAACAGAGTGAAACGGTACACCCTCAAAAATAGAAGAGACTCATTCTAATTTTAAACACCAACAGGAGGTTCTGCGGAGCGGTGATTTCATGTTCTTCGGGCTCTTGCGTAGAACAGGAAGTGGTTAAAACAACAGAAAACAAACCCTCGCACAGAAATCGTAGTTTCGGTATGATGAGTAAAGATAAAAATTCGTTCGTTTTTACATATTTTTCTCTCTTTTATCTAAGGTTTATTTTATTAGTTTTTGCAAATTCTTTTGCTGAGCCTTTTACAGGCGAGCAGTGGCGTTAAAGAGATGATTAGGGCCCCCGTGCAAAGTCAGGTTTTGGACCCCATGCCGGATCTTACAAAGGGTTTGGCGTCAGTTAGGATTTAGGCATCCTAGAACTCAGGAACCCGCAATGCAGGGGTGTACGTCACGCCACTGCAGGTGAGGCTGGTACACATATTGTACATACCACCGATATATATTTTCTATCTTCTTTCCATATACATTTACAATTCTTTCCTTGCTCAAATTTGGATGGCGGTATTTTTAAGCTCTTTCTTCATAAACCTTATCATCAAGTATTTTTAATATTATTTTCCTCAGATTGCGTGGCTAATTCGGTTTTTTAATCCTACTTTGATTCAGTGAGAAAAAAAATAGTTTTGCTTTCTTTCTACGAATTTGAATTATTGAGGAAACTTATTTTCATCTGAACTGGGAATTATTACACGAACTCTTTTGCGATTACTGGAGCGGATGATAGACATTTCTTCGTTACTTATAATCTGCCAGGCTCAAAGTTCTCCCCTTCACGTGGTTTGGAAGTTAGGAAAGTGGGTACTTTGTCACTGAAGACACCAGAATTAGCACCTATTCCATTAACTTCCACCGCCAGCGGAAGGGGGTGAGTGAATACAAACGTCGCACTGTTCAGCTACACGAGGGCTTTTGGCAAGGGTCCTCGTAATTTTGAAGCATGGTCAAGTGACGAGGACGACACCTGAGCTGGCACCCTACACCTACGGCAGGACTGAGCTCTCGACAGATTTAACAAGCATCGCTCCCCTACACGGCGGATCTTCAGTGGTACTGGGCTCGAACTCATGACACCTCGGCACCACGAGTCCATTACCTTGATCACTTGGCTACCGCCCCCCGCCAATGGAAGTGGCCTAGATAGATTTAACGTGTGCATCAGCCTTTATACATGAAGGATATTCAGTGGCATTAGGACTTAAACCCTCTACTCGACAATACCGGCCACGAGTTCATAACCATGGCCACTAGACTACCAAAGCCACATGAAATGGTGGCAGTGCATTTATTAAGGTCGTGAACTTTTGACCAGTTGACTAATTGTTTTATTAGCTTCGAAAGAAACGTGAGGGATATTGGCGAAGAACCTCGCAATTTTGAACCACCGACAAGTGACGAGGATGACATGGAGATGGCACCCAACACTCCAAACTTCTACATTACACCAACGTGATGACTTTTAGCCCATACATTCAACTGCATCAGTTGAACAATGCTACAAGGCAGGTAAATTTTGCAGGTGAAAAAAAAATCTTTGAGCCGGCAGACTACTTGTTAGAATTTATTAAACCTTCTTCATCAAAATAACTTCGGTTTATGATATTGTTAGGTCCGGGGTTCTATCAACGGCCGCGGTGGCCGAGTGGTCTAGGCATCGGATCATGGGTAGCATGTCATGGGTTCGATCCTAGTACCACTAAAGATCCGCCGTGTAGGGGAGCGATGCACGTTAAATCTGTCGAGAGCTCAAACGTCCTCCCGTTGGTGTGGCGTGGTAGTTAGGAGAGGGAGGTGCCAGCTCAGGTGTCGTCCGCGTCACTTGACCATGGTTCAAAATTACGCGGACCGTCGCCAAAAGCCCTCGTGTTGCTAATCAGTGCGACGTTAATATTCTCTCACTCTCTCACTCCCGGGTTCTATCCTCGGGCTGGACAAGGTCGACTCGGCCTTTCATCCTTTAGAGGGTCGATAAAGAAGTACCAAGCTTGGTTAGGGACTAAACACAGTGGTTTCGCTACGAACTGATCACCTGATCGGAACATCTGCTCATGCCTCTCAGCGCCCAATGGTCACGTATACTGAGATGGGCATAGTAGGTCTTGGCCCTCATGGCTGTTGCACCACTGAGTTCAGTTTAGTTTGAGATTTTTTATTTGTGTTTCCGGGATTTTATCAAACTTTTTTTGCTCTAAATTATTATTTTCTTTCGTTTCCGATCCCAACTAAAAATAATTTATTTGTATTTATGTGCAAAATTATACCCCGACTTACGCGAATTCGTTTTACACGGTTATTACTCAGTCCCCCCTATCGCGTAAGTTCGGGGTATTACTGTACGAACTGACGGTCAGAGACAGTAAAGTCAATACTCGGGTTCCAGTTCTGGTTTTTATAAGACCAAGGATCGGGAATTACGGATGTTGTTACAGGTTAAATTCAACTGAGAGTATAAATCTTCAAATGTGTGGAAAGAAAATTAAGCGAGAGAGGCGTCAGACAAGTGTCGTTCTCGTTATTTGATAGCTGTTCAAATTTATAGTCAATTTATCAATTTTCGTGCATCTGGAGAGGAATATTAATTCAAAGCAATCAGGTGAAAAATTGCATCGATGCAGAGTTAAAAAAGGGAAAAGCTCAATAGAATTTAAAAATTAATGTAAATAAGCTTCAAAACAAAGAAAAATTTCAAAATTTATTAAACCGACAATCAAAAAGAGAATATATTTCCTCACAAAGATAAAAATAAATTATTATCTCTAAAAGAATTCAAATAATTTATTATTACTGATTATATTTAAAGAGATAAAATCTGTTCTTTAAAAAAAATAAATTTTGATAATTTTCTTTTTACACAAAGTCAATGACTTTCTAGTGACATCTAAACTGGTATCATAAACATATTAGTTCATATATTTCGATCAAATAAAATTTTATGTACATGATTCAGATATGAAGTCAAGCAACTGACGCATGGACAGAATCAATTCTTTAGACTTCTACGTGAACCACGTTAATAAAATTTTATTTTCCAATCATTCGAATTTTGTATCACACAGCATGTTTGTGCAGTTGCTTGATTGTAGTAGAAGTCATTCAACGTAAAAAACTAAATGTCCGTATTATTTCGCTTATTTGCACAAATTGAATTTAATGTTACAGCTAATCACGAGTATAATTTAATCATTAAATCTTACCAAAAAATTTAATAGGGTTAATCTTTAAACCAATTATTTGAATCTTATTTTAAAAAAAGATTCATTATCGTTATATGACTTTCCATAGTAAATATGTCACACATAGGTGGTTCTCATATATAAATATTTCGCATGTTAAATAATTATACCCAATGCATTTATGATTAAAATAGCCTGTTATGCGAACAAAACCATTCAATAAATGTAAAAGTCAACTCAAGTATTAATCTCTAAATACTTTATAGTACTTCGTTAGAACATTATATCCTTTTTTTTTTCAATTTCTACTTATTATATAGCTCACTGTCTCTCACTATATATATATTCATTTATTTTTATATATATCTAACTTGTTCAAATTTTCAATCGTTAACAAAATATTTTCTATTCATCCAATCAAGTTCAAATAAATTTTTTAAACTTGTAGTGGATGACACTTGATGTTAATACAGTTTTTTCAAATATTAGTTCATTAATTTAATTTAATTAATTACCGGTTTTCGAAGCTAACTGAGATTCGTCTCCATTGTTGTAACAATGTAACTGTTAAAACAATGACAAAAGTTGGCGCCGAGATCCGGTTTTTAGCCAAACCCAGTGTGCATTGTTGCAACAATGCAGACAAATCATGCTCTTTTTTTCCCAATGGTTCACTCTCTCCCTATATATATTATACACATTTTAAATCTTTAATAAAATATTTTCTATTCATCCATTCAAAGTAGGAATTCACTTTAAAAAAAAATATTTTATATTGCTAGTTTGAAAGAAAAATCAAGCAAAAACGGTTGCTTATGAAACAATACATAAAATTCAATTCGTAATAATCAACAGATAGATTTCTTAGAAAAAACACTCTTTCATACAATATATTTTTATATAAACACATCTTTAGCACTTAAAACGTATTGATAGCAAAACAGTTTTAAAAAACATAAAAGGAAGACGCGAAAAACAGGCACAAAAAACATTACTTCATTCAACAGACTAAATAACTCTACATGTATTTGTTTTGCGAACTTATAGCCGGCATTGTATCTGTCGAGTTGCAGGTTCGAGTCCTGATGCCTCCCAAATCCTGCCATGTAGAAGAGGTTGATGCTCGTTAAATTTGTCGAGACTCAAAGTCCTCACGGTGGGGAGTTGTTGAAGCTTGACAGTGGGATTCAAGTTTTGTTATTGTCCTCATCCCTTGATTATGATTCAGAGTTACGAGATAAGTCACCAGTGGCCTTCAGGTAGCTTCATAGAGCAACGTTCAATTTACATAAATAAAAATTCAAAGAGCCAGAAAAACTTAAATATAGTTCTATAGCAAATTTCGAAATGATTATAAATACGCAGTGCGTCAAAAGGTTTTAAGACTGGGTCTGTAAAAAGAAATGAAAACAAGAAATTAATTCCAGTTTTTTTTTATTCATAATAGGACCCTCGGTTTCAATGCATTTGTTACAGTGATTTATTAAGGGATCGAACGCTTGTTGTAAATCCCTTTGCGGAATGGCCTGAAATGCATGCGTCGAAGCTATTGGTATGGTTGAAATATCCTCAAAATAAAAAACCCTTTAAGTTTTGGAAATAAGGAGTAGTCACAGGGTGATAAATCAGGTGAATGCAGTGAATGGTTCAACATACGGGCATTTTTTGCAAAAAATCGACGAGCAATAAGGGAGGTGTGACTGGTGCATCGTCGAGTAACATTGCTTTCAGTCCAATATTCTGGACGAATGCATCAAATTTTGGCCACAAACGCTTTAAAACAACTAAGTGGTTGTGACCTGTAACTGTTTTCCAAAATTGGAACAAATTCTGTGTTCCCTTATTATCGAAGAATGTAATGAGCATTGTTTTGATTTTAGACGGAACATTCCTTGATTTTTTTTAGCTTGAGGTGAGTTTTGTGACTTCCATTCCACAGTTTGTCACTTTGTTTTAGAATCATATTGGAAACACCAGGATTCATCACCTGTTATAATGGACTTCAAGAAGTTTGGATCGTTTTCAGCGGCTGAAATGGTATCTCGGCAATGTGCCATTCTCATTGCTTTTTGTTCAGGGATTAAAGTGTATGGAATAAATTTAGCACACTTTTATTTTGCCTAAATTTCCATGCAGGATGGTTCGAATCGCGTTTCTTTATTGGTGCTTAAAGAGTCTTCCATCAATCTCAGTGACGAACAGCGATTGTTTGCCATGAAATTTCGTACTTTCTGAATTTCAGGGATCCTAAATGATATTGGTCTGCCACTACATTTTGATCATCTTCTACCGTATCTCTTCCATCCAACAAAACGTTTGTACCATACAAAAAACATTTGATATATACTTCAACAACAGTAACCGTAAATTTGTTTCATGAATTTTGATATGTTTCCGAAGCCCTTTTACCAAGTTCTGCGTTAAATTTAATCATAGCTCTTTTCTCCGTCTTAAAAAATCAAAATAAAAAAAATTCTTCTGCAATGAACGCGTTCTCGTCTTCTCTCAGCTACTTAACTAAATCTACACAACTTGTCGGTACAGTGTCAGTAGACCATGAACGTTTTGACAAATGCGCATTTGCACTTGGTACAATTAGAACCTGCGCTCTGGGACGAGTCTTAAAACTTATTTGAGACACTGTGTACATTAACGTCATACTATAAGGAAACAAGAGGTCCGTTGGCGACGGACCACGCAATTTTGCACCATGGTCAAGTAAAAAAGACATTTGTGTGTGTGTGAGCTGACTTTCCTTTTCCGAACTTCTACACTACACCAACGGGAGTACCGCAACAGATTTAAAGTGTAACAGCCCCACTACACGATGGGTCTTTAGTGGCATCTGAGCTTGAACCCAAGACACCGACCACGAGTTCGTGACCGTAACCAATAGGCTACCCTGGCCTCTCACGTTTGTATACTTTGAAATCTTAAGAGTGAGATGCCAATTCTGTTATCATTCTTATCTCGTGATTGTGATAAACGTCCTCCCGTTAGTGTAGTGTGATAGTCAGGAGAGAGGGTGCCATCCTCGTCATTTAACCATAGCTCAAAATTACGAGGTCCGTCGCCAAAACCCCTTAAAGTATAGTTGAACAATGCAACATTAATATTCATTCACTCACTCACTCGTGATTGTGATTCTAAACTACGAAAAGTCTCCAACAGTCTTCCTGTAGCTTCATAGAAAGACGCAAATAAATAATCAAACTCAAGACTTAATATTAAATAAATAAATTTTCAGCACTAAAAAACTCGTATGTAATTCTAAACAAAATGCAAAATTCGAGAGCAGACAAATCGAGAAATTGATTCATTTTAGAATCACTGAATCAAGCAAAAACTGCATCAATTGAATCTCGAGTGTCAGTGCAAAATACAGCGCTTTAAAATAGATGCAAAGCTAAAACATAACAAAAAGACATAAAGGTAATAAATTTGAAGTGGGGAATCGAAAAAGTTCAATGTTTTTCGGTCTCGGAACAAAAGAAAAAACGCCAAAAAAAAATTTCTTGAATCAAGACAGAGAATCATTAAATTCGCAAATCAAAGGACAGAGATTATTCATTTCTATTTACTTTTTCAAAAATTTTCAGACACAACGTCACAACTTTCTATCGTATTAGTTATCGTGTTAAAAAGGAGAAAACAATGTTTGTCTAAAGTTATGACAATAGTCCGTGAAAATCTCTATAAAAACACGTGTTGTTTTTCTTTCATTGAGTGACACAGAAAAACCATTTGCGAAATAAAAAAAAAGATTTTAATCAAAATTCATATGATTTGGTTTCAAAATCTATTGTTAATAAAGAAAACTGGAATCAAGACGTTATCAGAGTTTGATTGTTTTTAATCCAATTTAACTCCTAACCTATTTTAACCGAAAATTTAATATCTCAATTTCTGTCGTGAAACATTGTAAAACACAAATACTCCAACCCTCAACGAGTTTTTTTTTTTTTTTTTTTTCAAATTTGAAGAAAGTAACATGCAGTGAAAAATAAGTAGAATTCTCATCCCGGTTTAGTCTGGGACAAGTTCGTCGTAACACTTATCTGTAAAACAGAGACAAAATACAAAAAAAATCTCGTTTAGTATGAGAGGGGGGAAAGCCTAGAAATTACAAAGAGATAAAACTAGAATGACACACATCTAAAAATCTTGTTGAGATGGAAAAACAAAATCTAGGAAATTTAAGAGATAAAAGTCCAATAGGGGGAATAAAGTAACATAATGAAAAAAAATCATATGACGCAGACGCAGAAGAGGCCTCTTATCCTTATCAGTCTCACGATGACGACATTTAGTGATAACATATAAGGAAAAAAAAGAGAGTACTGAACACATGCAGCTAAGATATATAGATAAAAGAGGTTAGGTGATTCAGGATGTATCACATAAAAATTAAAAATAAATTGATCAAAACGCGAAAAATTCCAATTCAATTTCTAAATATAACCGAATACTCTTAAAATAGATTTGGAAACTTGTTAAGCAATTAATAATATTTCAACTTTCTCGTCGAAATCTAAGAATTTGTCAAAAAATTCGCTGTTTCAAAAAAGAAATACATCTTTTGAAAGAATATCGTATTTCTAGAACGAAATATAAATTCCAAGTCGATATTCAGAAATATATATACATGACGGTTTCTTCTCTTAACTGACTGCTAGTAAATTGATTGTTCGAGACATTTTTTTCCAAAAATGTCTCGAACAATCAATTTTTAACCTTAAAGCACAAACGTTAAATATTTATATAATGGTTTAGAAGTATAAACAAGAATTTTAAAGTACATAAGAACAATTCAGGAAATTTTATGTGAATGATTCTTTTGATTGAATTTAATGACGTTTGATTTAAAAATTTGTACTTGTAAAGAAATAACATAAATTGATGTAAAATTAATGAGATTATTATATTTACGAAAAAATAGCGAAACTAAATTAAAATTTTTTTTACACATATTATAAAGTTCGCCAATACGATCCGTCCGAAAATTTCTTCTTTCATATTTTAAATGTATCACTACAATTCCATAAGAATGGAAAAGAAAGGGAAAAACTTTCCTCTATCAGTGGATCGGCAATCCTTTGACTTTTTTAATGAAATGTTCAATATAAATACATAAAAAGCAACGTTTAAAACAAGGGGTCTGTCTCATCCAGTTAGTGGAAAAAACAAAGGCACAAAAATGAAAAAAACAGTGTAATTTTACTCAAAAATGAGAAACATTAGGCTAAACAAAAGAAACTTTTCATTTATACATCAGTTATTCATTGTTGAGGAAATAGAAAACACAAAAAAAGTATGTAAAATGTTCCAATCTCTTTTAGTAATAAATGATATACATATAAATAAAACTTATAAAATGCAACACGTAGGGTCCAATGACAAATCACCTCCTCTCTACTTTCATTGAACGAATTCTAATAATTTTTTATAAAGCTGCAACTGTGTTCTAAACTTCAACTTTATAATATTTGCCTCAATTAAAACTAAAATTATAGCAAATAAATATTTTCATTCACTTTTTTTTTTACTGAAAGAATAGAAAACGGTAGAATGCGTGGGAACAAAACATTTCAAAACAATATATAAGAAAAAAATACGGGAAAAGTGTTAAAACAATAGCTTTTAGTAAATATTTATTAGAAACATGTAAAAATGCCAATGCTTTCGACGAAAAAAAATTCTAAAATTTATACCGGAAGTAAAGGATAAAATCTGTTTTCCCCATTCTATTTAAATTCATAACAAAACAACTCTCTCTCTCTTACACATTTAATAAAAATATATAAAAATAATAATATATATGAATTACACAATCACATATGAGATAAAAATATATAAAAAGAGTGAAAAATTATAGATCTGTTCATCTTTTTAATTGCAAACAAAAGTTTTTTTTATGAAAAAACAATTTATTTTTATAATGAAATACCTTATCAGCACATGCACATCTCTAATAAGAAATGCAAAAAGTAATTTCCGAAGTATTTTGCATTAAACATTTAAATTAAAATAACCATTAGAAATATTAGATTCTTTTTAACTTTGCTAATATTACATTTATCTTACAGAGCACATAAATAGTTTAAAAGGAAAATGTATCCTTCGGGCTTTGTGAAAGGCTTCTATTTTCAAAATTAATGAATTATTACAATTTCTATGAATAAATTACAGTTTTTATCGCAGAAGATGTAGCTCGAGAAAAAATGTTGATTATCTTTTCACTGAAACATGAATAATTGTTCAACTTTTCAAGCAAGGTCATAATCAACATGAATTTTCTATCTCTTTAATCTTCTATATTGAAATATAATAGAGTATAACTGAAATATGTATCTGTGTAGTGGGAAGATATTTTACAACGCTATTAAGAAACCTTAAAGATAACACTTGTCATACTTTCATTTTTTAATAACAAATAAATCGTATTAAAAGTTCATGGCGTAGGAGTAACTACACACACAGAAAAGTCAATCCGGTTTTATTTTTATATTTCTCAGCTTTCACAACTATACACGGTAAGAATATAAATTTTTCTGTTTTAAATTTTTTATTTTAGTGTGGGATTCTCAAAATAAACAAGATATCAATCATTGGCATGGCCAAGTAATTTTAGCGCATTTTTCACATGTTGTATTTTACAACAATGCAACTAATGAACTTTTTACTAACAGAAAGTAGCACTATACTTTAAAAAAAATTTTAATTAAAAAAAAATTAAATTTTTTTTTTAAATTCTTAAATTTAAATATGATTCGGCTCATCTAGGGCACAAATGCGACCCAATGCCGAAAACCCGAGGTCAATCGGTTGCTTATTGGCTGAGAAAAAGGTACGACAAAATATGGAACGAAGACGAGGACGAAGACGAAATTTGCGTCCTAATAGCGCTTTTTTTACACTACGTGAAAAACGCGCTAAAAACAAAATTTTGTCCAGTTCCTATTTTGAAAAGTATGCTTACAGATAAAATAAAATTTAATTTTATAAGACTTAAAATATTTCTACTAGATTCAAGTTTAAATAAGACTTTTTTTTTCAAAATAGTATTAAAAGTAATAAATTGATCAAATTATCTATATCTGTCAATAAGATATTGATTTGGCAAAATACGTAATTGAAATAATGAAAAATGTTACTTGTCACATGAAATCATTTTAGGTTTCTAAATTTATAAAAGTATCCTTTGATTCAAAAATGGATTAGTATAATTTTTTTATTAAATTTTAGTTTTCAAAAAATATAAGAAAACCATGACTTTTCTTAAATTTTTATTCTGATCTTCTTTCATATTGTTTAGTATACTCTGTCGTTATCCTTAATATAAAAGTAAATAAATTTAAAACTACATTTAGCAAATTTTTTTATAACTGTTGATGGTTGTCAAAAATTTTGAAATAAATCGAAGGAAAAAATCATAAAATTATTAAAAATTTGAAAGGTATGAAAGAATTTTGTAAGCAATGAAAAGGCACATGACGTTTTATTGAAATATGATCCTGATAACATTTTTATTATAATGGTTATTTTTAACAAAAAAAAACTTAATCAATAAATAACATAATCAAAATCATTGATAAAATTTTAAAAATACGTTGAACTAAATGACATGCAAAAAATAAAAATATGCTATTCAAATTTAATTCCGACATTTTTACTTTTAATAAAAAATAACACTGGAAATTTCAGGTATTTTAATTCATATAAAAACTTAACTAAAAAATAAAAATTGCTTTATTTTTTTAAAAATTGCTTTTGCTTCTAGTTCTAGTATGAAAATCCTTTTTTAAGAAAATTGGCTTAAAAACCATGTTTTAAAACAAGATTAATTTAGCAAAACTTTCGTAAAAATAGTTCCAAAAACTAATGAATTTAAAAGTTTAAAGACAATTCTCAAATTAACAATTTGGAAAAATTAAATTCAGTTATAAAAATAGAAGTTTAAGGAGTAATAAATTTTACTGTAAAGAATTTCAAACAATATGAAATCCATTCCAACTAGTTATTTCTTCTAGATTACAAGAAGAAAAAATTTCGTTAAATATTTCGAAGAAAAATTGCAAGAAAAGTAAGCAGAAAAATATATTAAAATAAAATTTCAAATTATTTTAAAATTTAGTTCTAAAATTTCAAATGAGAAAATAATCAATTTATTCAACAAATTGATATTTTAAATTCCAAAAAAAAAAAAAAAATGTTTACAAAATCTTTTCGTCTACAAAAGACCGCATTAATATAATTCCTCGCCAAACAAAAAGAACCGCCAAAATCGGCCCCCTAAATCAAGCGCATCAAAACCGAAACAAAAAGTAAACAAAAATTATTTACCTGGTCAAGTTTCATTCCTTGCCCAAACAAAAATAAAAGAGCAACAAGATGGTACTGAAAAATGCACCGGACTAATAATATGTGCTACAATTTCTTTAAAAAAACAGCTGACAATACGGAAAAAAAAAATAATTCTTTAGAAAACACCGCCGGAGAACTATCTTCCGGAGAAAACGCACCGCACGTTGATTCGAGCGCCCGAAGAATTGTATCAAGAAAGAGCTTTCGCGGTTTCCCGTAGGCGCGCCTACAGTCAGGCTGCTATACCGACCTGACCTGACGCCATTGGATGTAGAGGTAACTTTCCTTATTAAGTCAAAGAGCGCAGGCGCGTAACTGGGTTACGTCACGGGAGCAAGGTTTGAAAGAAAGGGATTTTCTTTTCTCAGGGTAGGGAATTTTTTGGATAGCAGACAGTTTTTTCCCCTTTTTTTATTTATTTTTTTTTTTTTTTTTGAAAGTAAGAGTTATTATAATAGATTTTTTTCAACTCAAACTTTTTGATTTTGGAATTTGTAGAAAGAGGTATGAACAGTGTTATTCGTGTGTGTATTATATTCTTTGGATTCAATTCAATATTTTAAATAAGTTTGATAGACGTGGTGAATAATTGAGATTTTTTTGTTGATTAGACATGGAATAACATGTGATGCAGAAAAAAGAAAAAAAAAAAAAAAAAATTTCGTAATAAAAATCAATAATTTGAAATTATCAATATCTATAAATAATAAAATAAATAAAGCACAGCACAGAAATTGTTTTCAACAAAGCTCAAAATT
Source organism: Trichonephila clavata (assembly GCA_019973975.1). NCBI lineage: Eukaryota > Metazoa > Arthropoda > Arachnida > Araneae > Nephilidae > Trichonephila > Trichonephila clavata. Next base: position 49,238 of record BMAO01004726.1, read on the forward strand.
AATTGAATTTGCACATGAAAAGAATGTCAGAAAAAAAAGGTATGAAACATGTTTATTGTGTTGATTATATTCTTTGATTCAATTCATATTTTAAATAATTGATAGACGTGGTGAATAATTGGAGATTTTTTTGTTGATTAGACATGAATATTTCACCATTGTGATTGCAGAAAAAGATGAACAAAAACAACAAAATGCTTCCTGAAAAATGTGTCTGTAATAAAAATTCGACATAATTTGAACATTTATTCACATATTTTATTAAATTAATTTTACATATTATTAAATAAATTTTCCACGTTAATATTTCTAAAATTTTTTTAATTTGGTGATGTTTTTTGATGTTTATTTATAATTTGAAATATTGCCAAATCTCAAAGCATTATCATCAAAAAAATTTTTTTTTTGCAAAAGAGAATATTCAAACAGTTTTGTATTATGTGTGTAAAAGTATAATATATAAAATATGGCAATGATTCGATCAAATACACAGTACAGAAAGAATATATAAAAGATTCGAATAAGCTCATTTCCGTCTCAACACACACAAGCATGATGAGGAAAATCGAACTTTTTCATTCATTCTTTACCAGTGAATAGGGAATTTTTGAAAATCAAACGATTCCGTCCATTTTTTTTTTTTTTTGAACGTTTTGCTGGATGGAATAATGGTCCATTTTTTTCTCTCTTTAACTATGTATCTTATTCGCCTATTTTGATCTCAATTACAAGATGATTGATTAAGTTTCACAAAACCTGTTGCCAAATCAAAAAATAATGGCAGTGAATAACTTGTAGCTTCAATATAAAAGAACTGCTATGAAGCTTCGAATAATGTGATTCCATTTTTCTTGGAATGCTGTTTTATTTAGAAACTAATTCATCTTCACGCTTTAAACCTATACTTTTATTTCTATTTTCAAAACTACTAAATTTCAGTTCAATTTTTTTTTAATATTAGTATTTTAATAAATTCAACTCAGACATAATATTCCAGAAATAAAATAATAATTTGTCTGTATAGCTAGGACTTCTATACAGGAGCTGAACTAGGATTTTTGAAAAGTTCACACTATATTCCGAGTTTCAATCCATTGAAATGATAACCGGTATTTTTTGTAAAAATTTCTCTCTTCTGATATATAAAAATGTGAATGAATCCACTTTTAAATTATATGTTTCAGAAATCCTAGTTCACACACACACACACAGGTTCTGAACAAACGACTTACTTATATATAACAAAAATTATAATTTAAAAAACTAAAAAACATCCTTTAATTGTTAATCGAACTAAGTTGTAACTTAAATCTTTTAGTCGCCAAACTGGAATTAGTTGCCAAATCTGGAAATAGGACCTGGAATTAGTTGCCATATCTGGAAATGGGATCTGAAATGAGTCGCCAGATGCGGGATGGGATCTGAAAATGGGAAATCAATAATCCTGATGATCCTGATCAGGACAATGGAACAAAATTATTAAATTATTGTATTGTCATCGGTCCTGGACAAGAGAGCAAATTTTCGAATTAATTTGACCTTATAAAGTGAGTGAAAGTGGAGCTAAGAGATTCCGTTATATACAAGTAAAGCTTATAAAAGGGTGTTAAAAAGGAAAAATATTGTTACTATAAAAACATTTTTTTATAAAAGAATATTTGAAAATATTTTATTTGTTCTTTATTTTTTGCCAAAAGATAGCATTTAAATATTTTTTTTTTTTGTAACAATGTTCTTTAAACAATTTTATGTTTATTCTAAATCAACTGACACTAAATATCAAAAAAAATTTCATTTATACACTTTTTCAAAATCGCAGTTGAACGTAGTCACCTTACACATATTATGAACTGTACGCTTGGATATCAGAGCCTAACGCCAAATCGCAGTTTTAAATCATGATTGAATTAGATTTACGAGTAATTAAGAAATCTACTCGAATTTAAATTGCAGCAATACACTCTATAATCTTTGTAATGCATATAAATAGAAATGAATGTTTGTATGTCTTTTATGCCTTCCTAAATAGTTCGTTCGATTACAATGAAACTTGGCGGAATGGTCAGACGCATGCCCGCAAAGGTTTCTGAGTTAGTAAAATTGACCCCCTAAGGGGCGTTGAGGGGCGTTATTCCAATTTTTGAACTACAAACTTGAAATTTGGAGGGCATGTTCCTTTCAAGAATTAGAGGTTCGCTACAAAAAGAGTTTTGAGAATTGTCCCAAAAGGTCGTTGCAATGGCTTAAGGGGAAATATATATATTGATATTACCGTTTTTGAACTTTTAAACATGCAGACTTGAAATTTTGTGGTTTTTTTTTAAATATAGATCCGCTAACAATGGATTTTGTGGATATTAACTTTGGGGGCGGGGAGATACTGAGACATTATAATAAAAATTTCGTCATCGGATTACTACTTACCGTAATGAAATTTAGCATACATGTTAATTTTGTTGAATTGAAATTCGCTAAAAAAAGGATTTTACGAAAATCGATTCCTATGAGGGAGAGGGAATCTTTTGCCGGGTATTGATTAAAAAATACCCGTTTTCGAACTACTAGACTTACAGAGATGAAATTTGGTATGTATATCTATGTTGTTGAATCGGATGGGTTTGTTGCAAGGGTCTTTCAGAAATCGACTCTCAAAAGTGGTTACTGGAGCTTATTGATAAAAAATTCCGCTTTTGATCTATTAGATTTAGACTTTAAATTTGGCAAGCATGTTTATTTTATTGAGGGGAGATCCACTTTAAATGGGTTTTGAGGAAATCTACTTGGAAGGGGTTTATGAGAGAATAAAAGATATTCTACTTCAGTTTCACACAGAAATTATTATTTGGAAGTTCTGTCCTTTTTTTTTAAATCAAGAATTATAAAAATATTTTTCAATACAATCGAATTCTTAATGCTAAGATATCAATAATTTATATATATATAAATAGTATATATTTATATAACATCATGAAATACCCCGAAGGGGACGGGTAACGGCTAGTAATATAAACAAGAAAAACGTCTCTTCAATTTTTTTTTCTATAAACATGTAAAATATACTTCCATGTCGTCATTTTCCTTACAATAATTTTATTTTTCAAATTTCAGACAGCAGGTGAAACATAATGCAAGAATATTTTACCCTTTCCATCGATCTTAATCATATTTATTCTCAGAAATTATTTCTCATCCCGAAAAAATAAATAAAACTCTTTATAGAGGTTTCAAATTATAACGAATTTCAAAAGGTATGCGCAGAAGCTAATGCCAATTTTTTACGCTTAGATACAGTTCGCTTATAAAAGTAAGAATCCGGTTTTAGGTTATTTAAGAAACGTGCTTCATCATCACGTCTTACGTTTTTCTTCTCCATTTTTTGATATTTCGTGAAGATATCACACTTTTGTAATTTCATGCATTAAGACCCAAATGAAATAAAACCTTGCGTGATATTTGTTGAGATAAGTACAACAACATTTCGGTAAAATAGCTCACAATACGCGATGGTTGATAATTTATTAAAGTATCTCTGAGAAGTAACATGAGGGCTATTGGTAGAAATCCCCAGGGATCAAGCTCACCTTAAAGAGCTTAGAATTACAAACTGACCTCTCCCCCTCCCCGCTCTCAACTTTTATAAAACAACAATTTAGTGGCGGATTACGTTCTTTTGGAACTCGATCAAATGAGTAGAATCACACTTGAGCTGAACCCCCTCCTATGCACACCAAGCCAACGTGAAAATTTGAGCCATGAAAGAATTAAAGAGCATCTATCTCTGTAGACAACAAACCTTTAGTAACATAAATACTCGAATTTTGAGACTCGGTTAACTCTTTCATGCTTGGTGGTACATATGTTGTACCACTAATTCTTATTCGTTTATTGTGTGGTGGTACATAAAACGTACCACTTGTTTGAATGCTTCCGAAATTGATGCTAGTTGGTACGTTCTCTGAACTATCACAGAGGTCAACTCCTAGCAGATATTCAAGTTTCCATCAGATGTCAGAAGCTAATTGTATGCAATGGGTTTATGCAGTAGTTCATTTTTTGATCAGCAGTTGAGTGTATTGAATGATATTGTTTGGAAGTGACTGAGTTGTGTATTTTTAAGTGTAAATGAAAGTAATTTTTGTGATATCTGATACAAATCATGTAAGTACATATATTATACAACTAAATAAGTCAATATTACAATAATCCTTTCATGTGCTTTGCTAGTATGAAAATATGAGAGTTCAAAAAATGTACCTCCACGCTATTGAAGGCCATCTTTACAAATAGAAAGTGCATTCTGCTTATTTTTTCGCAATAATGGACAATGGAATTGTGTGTGCGTGGAAAGATTTGATCAACTTAAAGTTACGCGTGAGATACACAGAAAAAGTAAAAAATGGTGGAATTGAATATTTTCTGGTACTTCATAGATGCCAGTGTAATCAATGCATATGTCATCTATCAGGAAATGAATCGTCCAAAATTGAGCTTGAAGGACTTCAGAAGAGATATATCTAGAGATTTTGTCAGTTCTGCATATGTAACTTCAAGAAATAAGAGTCAGATAAATAGTAAAAGTGTTCAGAGATAAAGAATAAGAAACCCTATGTTCTCAAAAAACACGCCTGGAGAGTTCTGCCCTCCAGCCAGAAAGATCCAGGAGAAGACGAAATGCTGCTTACAATACAAAAGTAATTCAAGTTCATACAAAATGTATGTGTTGTGTCTGCAAAGTTCCATTGCTCCTTAGAGAAAAAAATCATGTTTTCAGAACTATCATGCTGCTTGAAGAGTGTGGTGGTACAAAATACGTACCCTCTATTTTTTAAAACTTTGTGTTTAAAAAATAGAGGGTACGTATTTGTACCACCACGCTTCAAACAGCATGGTAGTTCTAAGTGTTTAATATTATTAATATGTACCAACTTTTATTCAATAATTATAGTTTTATGAGGTTTATTTAAAGTATTTGTAATTATTCTCCTCTAGTAATTTATTTTTGTCAAAAATTCAGCGCATGAAAGAGTGTAAACAACGCCGGTCACCAACAGGACGTTTCAAGGTAAACTGGGTCCAGGTTTCGAATGGACCTCATCTCGTTCTCGACTCTTCCTCAATAACATCATGAATCGAATCATTTTAATCATCAAATGTTATTCCAGCGTATATTCTCCTAAAAACTGGAACTTCGAACTGTAGGCCAACTACCAACAGCGGCAAGACTGTCCTTTTAATGTCATGCCCGCTATCCGTGTCTAAACCTAGGTCTATCATCATACACCACTACTACTCAATAAAACGAAAGGAGCAGGGATGTCTTAAGGCATGAGCCAATTGGGCCCAGGGTCTCGGCCTCAGTGGGAGTCTCATTCTCGTTCTCGATTCAGCCTTTTAATAAGATCAAATTTCAAATAATTTCACTTTGGAAACTGTGCTTTAATGCACAGGCGAATGGTTTCTCACACACATTAATTTTCTTTAGAAAAAAGGTAGTTTGAAATGTTAAAAAAATTTACGTATTCAGTTAAATAAGCATAATTTCCATAGAAAAATAAAAGCAATGTTTATCAATTATACGCTTCATTATTAATCGCCAGTCAATTTTTTATGCCTTACAGTGATACTTCAAGCATTCTCTAAAGTTACAAAAGTAATTTTAATTTCAAAATATTTTTTCCTTTGTTTTACTGAACATAATATAATTTTGTAATAGATTTTTTCCTTTACGTACCACTTCTTATAAAAATATTTCTTGAATATCAAAAATATTTTTCACATATTATAATAATGTGTGAACAAAACATAATTAACCAGTTTTTTTAATAAAATAGCTGCATATTATCTTTGAAAATATAATAAAACTGATAAACTAAATTTTTAAAAAAAGTAGTTAAAAGACACTTTTATCTATTTCATTCGTCATGTTTTACGTTTATTTTATCAATGCACATATGAGTGTTAGCATTTTTTGATTCTAAAAAATATGCACTATTTCTTAAACTGCAATAGCCAGTGCAACGCAGAGAAATTTCGAAAAAGAATATTTTACTGGAAGAGAAAGCCCGTGCAACGCCAGGCCCTGCCAGCTAGTATATATATATTGTTCTAATTTTCAGTCATTAATAATAATTTATATTCATCCATTCAAAGTAGGAATTGGCTTAAATTTTTTTTTTATATTATTTGTTTAGTTTTTTAAACTATCGTTTATTTCAATTATTTAATTTAAAGCACTCTCGCTTTAACACAATAATAACAAATTTTGATCGTTTATTCACGTCACATCATGAAGCAACAGAGTGGCAATTGACGATGGTATTTGTAATTCTGAACCATGGTTAAGTGACGAGGACGACACCTGAGCTGTCCTACTCTCCAAACTTGCATACTACGCCAACATGATGATTTTGAGCCCCGACAAATTTAATGCACATCACCCTCCTTCATGGAGAGTCTTTAATGGAATCAAAAATCAAACCTACGATTCGAAAGAAACAAAACTGGTCCGGAGTTCGCAACCCTAACCACTTGGCTACAGCAGTCACATGATACACAATGTCCTACAGACACAATGCGCACTGAAAGATATTATACCGGAAAGCTCCAAAATACACCAGCTAATCTACAATTTCTACAGGATTATAATCTCTCTATATATATATGCTTGTATATATGAAATCGCTTCTCTCCAACACCGTTCAACCAACCACTATGAAAATTGGCATGTATATGTACTTTTTGTGGTGAAGGTTTTTGTGCTATCCTCTTTGTTGCAGCTCCCCACCAGGTGGCGCTACAGCAAAGCAACTTCTGCACCGTTCAATCAATCGCCAAGTTGCCAACGTGGTCGCCAAAAATGATGCCAACTTGGCTCTATCACCAACATTTCACTATGTTTCCATTGAATCGCCATTATAATGTAAGGAACGGCGTTGCTTGCGAATATTATAAATTTAACATAAAATAAATATAACAGAAAGTAATATTAACATATTACACATCCAGATATAAATTATTTACACTATTTTAAGCGTTCATTACACAAAATTTGTAACAATGTGTTACTTTTGCTGAGCAGAGATTAGCTTAGGAAGGTGTTTTCAAAAATAGACAAACAAGAGAGTTACGGGGTGTAAAAAAAATCTTTTTTATCAGCTATTAGACCTTCAGACTTTAAATTTAACAAATATGGTTTTTTTGTTCAGCTGAGATATGCAAAAAGCTTTTTTTTTTGTTTAATTTGCAATTCACGTAAAATTAACTCATTAAAAACTTCTTTATCCTTCAATCTGTATTGTTTAATTTTTCAATTCACCCGTGCGAAGAACGGGTATACCAGCTAGTAAATACTAAAGAAGGAATTTTTATTTTTTCGAAAATTGTTCCTTAGTCTGGAAAATTATCACAGTTATACGTTGATAAATGCCTGTACGAACTATACGAAATTGCAGAAATCATTACGAATAAAAATATAAGTAGTCTGTAGATACAATTAGAGATCAAAACAAAGAAAATTTTAAATCAAATTACGCTATTTTCTATAACGAATCAACCGAGCAGAATTCTTGCGTGCTACAAACGAGTATGGTATCTATCACAGCAACTCTGCGGATCTGCACACTTCGCTAGTTTTACAGGCAACTATAAAAAGCTCCGTGCGCAGGTGTGTCAGCATGCGCCTATAAAAAAAGTTAATTAAGCTACTAAGGAATATTTCCGGGACAAAATAGGAACATTCTTACTTGTCATAATATTTGGCCACATTTTGAAAAGGACTCAAAATTTTCAAACTTAGGGTTAAGAACAAAATCTAAAACTTCTATTCAGAAAGCATTTCCCGCCAAAATTAGTTTGCATCTTTCTTTTTACAACCGGTCCTCATTAAATCTACAAGAGGAAGATACCCCCCACTGTTTTTAAGCCAACGGCGTACTTCTTAATTGGAATGCGGCAAATTGTATTCTTTAAGGAAACAAATTTGTCCTTTGAAGGAAATAAAAAAACTAATCAAATTAAAAATACGAATTTTTAATACACCTCTTGAATTCTTTTTTCTTTCTAAACTTATAATGCAACAAGTTAGTGTCTTCGACCTAAAATTTTTTGACGGCTCATTTTTTTCCACAATAAAAATCTTCGTAACCGATCACCATGGAACAAAATCCTTTGCTAGATAGTTAAATGAATGGTTGAACAAAAATAAATGAAATTCAATTAATACCACTTCTCAAAAAAAGAGGAATAAATACCCAAAGAATTACTAAAGCAATACGATTACTAATGCACCCCATTCTTCTATAGTTTCCTTACCACGCCAACTTAAGGAAATTGAGCCTTGGCCGAGTTAACCACACTTAAATGTTTCTTTTTTCTGTCATATTATGTCAAAAAATAAGCATATTATTTTATAAACATTTTTATGATGAAATCAATTATATAAACTCAAATTAGCAGTCAGAAATGTTATAAATATTGAATTTAAAGAACTAAGCCAATTTTTATTTTCATCGAAAAACATATTTTTCTTTAAAGGTTGGCTTTCTTCGGAAGAAATAAGTGAACTCAAACGAACGCTTTACAAAAATGTATATTAGAATTAAAAATATATATTGTACTTATACAGTTAAATATTCTCTTAAAATTCTGTTTTTGTGTGGAAAATTTTAAAACAGGGAGACAAGCATGGTCCAATATCGCAATCGAGATGAAAATGTCGTGTTTCTTTTCTCACCCGTTTTCCCGAATCATTTCTTTTCGAACAACACACAAAACATTACCTTGTTGGTCTCAATTTTTTGTCGGTGAGAGGAATCACTTCTAAGAAATTTTTTTCTGTCATTCGTATAGGGACTGGGCAAAATTCCTGGTAACCCGTCTTTTTTTCTCCTTTACCGCCCATGTCTTTCAATTAGGCGATCTATAATATCAAGTCGTAAATTCAAATGAGATAATTTTCCATCCCGGTTTCTGATATAAAACGAAAGCATTCCACAATGATGTACCTAAAATATGGAAGAATATTCCTTTGTATCATTTCTTGCATCTTTTTTGTTATTGGGTTATTTGTGAGATGAGGGTTGATTCTATCTGCACCTCCAGAGAATTCCGGTAACAAACTTTCATTACTTTCAGAATCATTTACAGAAATTTTAGACTCACTACCTGAATCAATAGCAGAATTATTTTCTGTTATGAGCCTCTCATAATCACTCCTTTTTCTTCTATTTTAAGCTCCAAATTTAAAAGAAATAGTGTCCGTAGTTTGCAGTACACCAATCTAGTAAAAAGAAAATTCCCGTCTTATCTAGTCTAAAAGTATGCAGTAAAACCTAACCTTGAAACTGGTTTAGACATTTTTTTGTAATCCTAACTTTATTCGAGACATCTGTTGGAGAGAGTTTTGAGACATCTGTTGGAAACATTGCGCACTAAACGAGCAAAAAAATACAGGCAAATCATAGGATTAGAGTAGAAAAAAGTGTTGCCCAAGCGCTGCTCGGGAAAATCAGGGAAGTGGTTAATCCTCATCAACTATTCTACAGTGCGGATCTTCTGTGGCATGAGGACTCGAAATCTCTCTCTCTCTCAACAACGCTTGCCACAAAATCTTGACCAGTTACCACGTGACCAAGTTACTACGACTACGTATCAAAATGAGAAAGAAAACTGCAAAAAGTTTCTACACTCTGCCTGATCTAAACAAAATATTTATGAACAAATTTTCAATTTTTGAACATTTGTATGTTACATTGTAATCGATTTTTGAGAAGACCTAAACATAAAATATATTTAGAAATTTTTACAAAAAATAGAATATTTTATATTAGTCACTATATAACAATTGCATAGAAAACACTTGTTATATTTATATAGGTTGTAAATTTTGTAAAATAATGCAGTATTTTTTGAAGAAAATAAGCCAAAACAACTCTGAAAAAATATTACACAAAAAAAATATGAGGTAGTTATTCTTTTCAACGATCTCTGTCCCCGTTTCAAATTGGTAACTGATAGCTGAAAATGTCATCTACATTTATTAAAATAGTTGTGTAACTTTTGTACTAGTAAACTCAAGATAAAAAACTTGGTATACATATTTTTTTAAAACCTAGAAAATTGGCCTACAAAATTCAACCATATAACATTTTTGTCAATTTTGAACGAAATTTGCGACTTCAGGTTATAGTCGGATTCCTTAACCCTTTATAAGTACCATTCACTTTAAAATTACATAGAATAACCATTTTAATGAATACTATGACGATACTTAGCAGGAATGTTCTTTTAAATCTACTTATCTAAGATATAAGGCAGCTCGAGTTCAATGATGAGTATTTTAGTGAGGAAGGCGAATATGGTTTTATAAAAGAAATTGCGTTTTCAGATGATATTTTAATCGTACTGCGAAGATGTCATTTTTGTTCCGAAAAAATGATTAATGTCAAAAGGTGTCTTATTTTATTTTGTATGTTAATGACCACCTTAGAAAACGATTAGACTATTTATTTCAAGTGAACAGTGTATATAATTAATTTTACAGTTGAATATCTTTAATTAATTAATTAGCTCTAACGGATTAAATTTTCCAAAGTTAAGTATTTTGCTTATGTATGTGCCATAATTTTCAATGTGATTCAAAAAAAAATATTGCTTGAAAAAAACTGTAGTAAATCATAATGCGGTAGATAAAGGGTTAAACAAATATATGAGATATTGACGAATAGTATGAATTATGTATAATTACATACTTACAAGTATTTATTATGTTTAATACGTGTAATTTCGTAAAATAAATTTGTCCTGAAGTCTGAAGCGTCACCTTTAAATTAATCATGGTGCGTCATATGCAATTAAAGTTCAATTAAATTACGTTTATGTAAAAATTAATAACACCTATCTTAATTAAAGTTACTGTTCTGCATACTAGTGTGAAAAGTAGACATACCGAAAGAAAAAAAAAACTTCTTCCAATGTAGTAATTAAAGTTGTGAGGATGACTTCTGTGTTTTATTACTTTATATTCGCAATTAAATACAGGTAGCTCAAATATATCTGTATTTCCTGCAATTCGTTCTTTTTTTTTCTTGCTTTTTCCTGTTATTTGTCCACACTTGTAAAAAAAATCTAATTATAAACTGATCAGCAAACTAACAACTCAAACCAGATGCATACCTTCTGAAGATGAACGGAAAAAGAAGGGGAAAAAAACTAATAATAATGTTCTTCATTTCTGCAATGTTAAATAGACAGGAAGTTTGAATTAGAATCCCAAATGATGCTGTATCCTTATTATATTTCATTTATACTGTCGGAGTTTTATTTGCTTTTTGACGAGCTAATACGTTAAGATGACACAAAATACATAAAAACGTTGTGTTTGCATTTCCAATTTATTGTGTTTAGTTTGACGTCTGTCTAAGAAACAGTTTATAGAACGGCTATTTTCGAAGCACGTCTACAAGGAATACGTTCTTTGGTGTGTTTAGGTTTAAAAATACATTTTGAAAAACACATGAGTTTATAAGATCGCTCTCTTTTTTTTTTTTTTTGGATAAATATAGGTGGTAGTAATATCGAAACAATTTTCAGCCAATAAAATGAAAATATAATATCAATATTTGAAAAAATTTTGAGTAACTCTTTCACTGAACAAGGTAATTGACTACGATCAGAACAATGATTTTAAATAAATTATAGTTTAAAAAAAACTAAAAAATACCCTTTTATAGTTAATCGAACTAAGTTGTAACTTAATCTTTTAGTCGCCAAATCTGGAAATGGGATCTGAAATTAGTTGCTAGATGCGGGATGCGATCTGAAATGGGAAATCATTAATCCTGATGATCCTGATCAGGAAAATGGAACAAAATTATTAAATTATTGCATTGTCATTGGTCCTAGACGAGTGAGCAAAATTTCGAATTAATCTGACCTTTTAAAGTGGGTAAAAAATGAGTTCAAATATTCCGTTACATACACACACACACAAGTAAAGCTTATAAAAGGATATTAAAAAAATAATATATTTCAAAATATTCTCTTTCCATGAAAAATACTTCTATAATAATGATGATATTTTGCCTATATATAGGACTTTTGTACAGGGACCGAACTAGGAATTTTGAAATATATAACTTAGAAGTGGGTTTATTCATATTTTAACACACGGGAATAGAGAAATTTTAACAAAAAACACACTGTAGATATTTCAAAAAAAATTAACGTAACTATGAAAATAATGCGAACTTTTCAAAAATCCTATTTCAACTCCTGTATATAGGTAAAACATTACTACTGTATTCACTCGAATCTAAGCCACACTTTTTTTCTGATGTTAGGCCTACTGAAAATCGACTGCGGCTTAGAATCGAAGGGGGAAAATTCATGGGATGGGATAATTAAAGGAATTGTAGGGTCACGTATGTATTTAAAAATTTATATATTATAATACTGGTAAAAATATAACTAAGTATTCACTTATTATTATTTCTCATTTTAAATTTATTTTAATTTCGTAAAATTGGATGTCGATAAACCATTTTACACTAATTTCCTTTTTCACAAAAACTTGTTGAGAATTAGGGGTGTGGCTTGGAATTGATGGTGGTTTAGATTCGAATCAATACAATTATTGAGACATTTTCCATAAAAAAAGAATAATTTGAAAATATGTAATTTTTTCTCCATTTTTTGCCAAAAAATGCATATAAATATTTTTATTGTAGTAATATTCTTAAACCAATTTTATACGCATTTTCTAATTTAATTGACACTAAATATCAAAAAATTATTCATTTATAAACTTTTCAAAATCATGTTTCCCAACATTGTCAGTCATGTTAAGAGTAAAAGAATTTAACACTATGAGCAATTCTACAGTAAATGTTTCACTGAGAGATGTTGTGACGGGTCTATTCGCGATATTTTCCCTATTAATCCTCTTGGGGAAACTTTGGGGCTAGCATTCACATTACTCCACAGCCTTTCAAGAAGAACACGTGATATATGTAAATTAGTTTGACTACATAAAATCTAGGTTTTGTAGATATAAGATAGAAGGAGCCGTGAAGCTGTTAAGTAAGTGTGAACATTGGAGTATTTCATTCACAAACCTAGCGCGCGTTAAGGAAGTAATTGCTGAGATTAAATTATTAGATTGAAGATTTAAGATAGTAGAATTAGAATTAGCTATCGGTTCATTAGTGCTTGTTCTCCTTATCTATTTCACGTAGTCGGGTTTACTTAGAATTGGGTATTAGGAATAGACAACGCTTTAGATATCATTCCTAGGTTTCCTCTTGTAGCTTCACTTGTGATTGTTTAAGTGTGTGTTTAAAGAATTAATAAAACTAATTGTTATTATGGAGTTTGTTGGTGATGCTTTGCTTCCCCCCACACCTAGAGCCGCGCAGGACGGAGAGAGAGGGGTGCCGATTAGACCCCACCCCCACAATGTATTTAAGGTTTGATACTTTAATTTATATATAAAACAGTCACACACACACAGAGATTCCTTGCCCTTCTCTCCCTCTTTCTCTCCTTCTCTTTTCTCCTCTCTGTCTTTCTCTGGAACTTATTAATGTTCTAACAATTAGAATTTATATTTTTGACAGAAAATTCTAATAGGATCACTTCACAATTAGAACGGGATAACTTATAATTCTGTACTTAAAAGGATTTCTAGTGCTTTAAAAATCAAGATTTATATTTTTATCTGATCCATTAATATATTAAAATAAGAGCTCTTGATTTAAAATAGAGAAAAACATACACTTTTATAATTTCAATAAATAAATAAATAAAATAATCCATATGTAAAAAAATTCGATTTATGTAATGTATAGAGTAACGGTTATCATTCTTAAAATTTTCGAAATACGATTTAAGATCTTTATTAAAAATAAAGAAAAAATGTAATTAAACGTAGAAAAATTTAAATTTCTAGAAATGAATTATTACGAGTGAGTGTACATAAATGGGTTGTTAATTTAAGTATTTCATACACCAGAAATATGTAATGAAATGAAATGAGTTCATATATTTTTGATAGTAAGCATTTATATAGGCAGAACATATTTTTCTGAAAAAAAACTTGTTTTGTTGTACAACTAGTTTTATTAACGTTTTTGCAATCTCCTTTCAAATCATTAGTTTATGACATTTTTAATAAAAAAAAAAAATTCGCCACGCTTATTAAGATAAATTTGTCATAACTATTATACGCTTGTTTTTA
>BMAO01004727.1:0-26714 GCA_019973975.1 Trichonephila clavata
ATTCAATCATTTTTTCCCTCATAAATATAAATTATCTCAATATAGAAATAATCATCTGTATAGATGGGACACTGATCACTGGCCGATTCAAAATCGGACCGAAGAAGAACTGCAACAGCATCCCATCACATGACCTCCAGGAGTCTCTAGTACCACGTGACGGTTGGAGAGCAGGGCGCAGTGCCCGATCCTAGGGCCCTTTACAGAGGCGCTGCCGTCGCCCCAGCCTTCCAGTCGCTGAGAGACATTGCTCTTTCCTGCCTCATCCCATCTCTGTGCTCCTTGTTTTGAAGTTTGGAGAAAACTTCTCTTTGCTCTTACTCTTCTTCGGGACTTGTCACAGAGAAGGATCTTTGCGGGTGAACATTATTTGTCCTCGGTCGTAGTTTATTTCCGTTTCACTTAATTTTTAGTATAAAATGTGTGTTGTAGTTTAATGATTGTCGTTCTCAAGACTGTTAGTATGGCCATCGAACAATGTGTGTAAAAGGGAAAAAGAATAAGTGTACCGTCGGATTAAACGGAAATAATTCCTGAACAATGTATGAAAAACTTTTGATCTTCATTGTATGGTCTAGATGTGAAAAAGAGATAAAACATTTGAATTTAATATCAATATAACTCAATAATCACTTTTAATATATTTAAATACTTGTTGCGGGGAAAATTTAAAATCTATCATAATGGAAAAATGTTTGATGCTACCATCAGAAGTGGATAAAGTAACTGTCTATATAGTTTATGCTGTATAGGATACACTTCATGCTATACCTCAATTACGAAAAAAAATTGTTCGTATTATTAATTTGTTAAATATTAAGGCACTGACTTAATATTTTAGAAGCAACAAATAATAAAAGATTTAAATTTTGTGCTTAATTCAAAATTTTCATGATGCAGAATAACAGATTCAAGTATTTTAACTGTTTCTTACGCATGCTAGATGGACAACGCATCTGTAAAGCATTCTGTATCTTTCTTGGGATTATAGTTCTCAGTATTGCTTCAGATCAGATAGAATCCTCGTCTGGTGAGTACACTTTTAAAATATATGATTTTCATGTGATTAAAAGTGTGAATATATACGTGCATATGTTCATGTATTTTTTTCATTATTTTCAAAATTATTTAGGTTATAGGAAATAGTTATGTCTTTTGTCAATATTACATAATTTTTTCTCAATAGTTTGAATAGTAGTTTGTAATATCATTATATATGTTTTAAGACTTAAATCACTATTTTATTTGAAAAATAATGAATAATATTTAACTACACAAATTATCAAATTTAAGAGAAATAATGAGAATACGCTAGGTGAATAAAAAACCAAATTTGTAAAAATAAATATAATTTATAACATATTTTTGAGCAAACATAATTTATCGTGAGTTATATATATATATATAAAGCCAATGATTTGATAAGCTTTTAGTCTTTTAAAATTTTACTATGAAAAACCTAATTTGAATTTGACAAAAATTTAAATTAATCAATGTGTAGCACTTTGTCACCAATAAAATGATACTTCTGCAATTTTATTCATCTTGGTAAGTAATTAAGGATTAGTGAAATAAATTATTGTAAGCTATTTTTTCATTTTAATAATGAAGTTTTGCGTGAATAAGTTTGAACACTTTTATGTGACAGCATAGAATAAATTAAATTCCAAAGAGCAAAATTAAATCTTTATACTGAAAATTTATTTTTGTAACCTATTTTTTGTGTCCATACATTGGAGTCCTTATTATGGAGTTTTTGTAGAAAAAAAACATTTTGGCTTGTGTGCACAATATGTATTTGAAGTTTAATTAGACCAAAGTAATTTTATCTATCTCATTTTTGTAATGAAATGGATATTTTACACTTTAATCAATTAAAAAATAAAATTTATTTAGCTAAAAATTGCGTTAAAACTAATTAAGCAAGATATATATACTTGTTTATAATATTACTTTTAATAAAGAAAAGACAAACTTTTGAAATATTTCGACTAAAATACTACATCTTTTTCCTCCCAAGATTCGCAAAAAATACATTTCTTTCTTTTAAAAAGAAAACTTAAAAAAAAAAATCATAATAATTTCATAAAGTATTTTCTTTATCACATATCACACTTCATCTATGTGTGCAATTTTTAAAGGAAAAACCTACCTTTCATCTGTGATTCGGTTACGGTATAAATGGAATCACCGTGCAGGTCTAATAGCTCTTACAGTTCTTTCGGCTCGATCTCACTTTATTACGGTGGACAATAAATAAGGTTGTATTACGGAAGGGAGAAGCTGGAACAATTCCCGTGAACATTGTTACGGAAAAGAAAAATAATAGAACTCTTCGGAAAAGAATTAATCTATAGAACATTGTAAGAAGTCTGCACGGGATGGGCTTTTTTATGGGATATGATGAGGCAGATTATATTATATTAAGATATGAATACAAATGCAGAATTGGAAGAATTTTAATATGAGTGTAAGTGTGTAGTATTAAGTTTACTATTTTTTTTAATGTATACTTTATCATAGCATTTGTTTAATCGATTATGAAAATATGATACCAAATTATGTAATCTTATATTTGTTTGAAATAAGGCATTACAAATTTATTTTTTAACAAAAGTAAGTTTCGGAAAATTACAAGTAAACTAAATATAAACAAAAATAGAATCAATTAAAAAGGAATAGGTGACATATATAGTTCTTCTCTCTTATTTTTATTTTAACTTTATGAATTTGACTGAAGGTGTTTTGAAAAAAAAATTATACATATTTAAGGGAATGATTAATATCTTCTATACTTGGCAAAAATGGTCAACACAATTTTATAAAGAAACTTATGGTAAATGTAATTTATAAATATAATGATAACTTGTTTACAAAGGATATTTTGTATTACAAATTTCATTAGTGTGAAAAAAAATCTATGTTGGAAATTTAATTATTAGTATATAAGAAATATCTTTATATTTTTAGAAATTCAGCATCGCAAATATTATTTCAATACCGTATAAATAAAATGTTCTACATTTGCAATATGTTTATTTACTCATTCTTTCTAATAGCATTCAAAAGTACATAAATATTAAACCCTACATAATGTTTTTTTATCCTTCTACATGTAAAAATAATAAGTAAGACCATTATTAAAAATAGATGTAGGGGTTGTTTCATTATTATGCATAAAATTTAATAGGGTCTCGAATTCTGTTATTATTAATTCACTATAATTAAGTTTTTTTGATTAATTTAAAAGTAAAGGGCGTGAAAGTAAATTATGCATGAAATCCGAAGTTGATCCTAAGGGCGATGAAGCGTTATTTCAGAAAATTACTCATTATTTTTCACCTGATCAACAAAAAATTTAATTTAAAAACGAAATAAAAAAAGAGGGAGAAATTATTCATATTCAGGTCGGCAATTTAATGAGAATAAAACATCAGTATTACTTTTAGTTGTCATCTTGTCATCATTCAGCACAGGCAAAATGTTTAAGGTAAATTAAGTATATTTTTTTCACAAAATTCAGTAGGAAACGTTAGAATTAAGTAATTTATAAATTTAAAGCTAATTAAATTGGGATAAATTAAATGTGTCATATGAAAGTTGATTATTTTATTTTAATAAAAGATCATCACACTCATTTATTAAAAAAGTTATTGAGATAATTTTAAAATATTATTTAAGAAAAAAAATGCAGAGCATATCTAAATTTAGTTAATTCAAATGCTAATCAAAATTTATATATGTTTTAATAATTCTAATTAAATATACCATGTGCTTGGAGTATTTAATTTCAATTTTTTAAATAAAAATTACTTTTTTATTAAGTTTTAACACTTAAACTTTCCTTACCAATTATTCTTATTGAATACCAAAACATAAACCTTCTATAAAATCACCTAATATCAACTATAATTTCACTTTTCTTTAAAAGACGGAAGATGTGTTCATTAAATATAAAAAACAATTCTATACATTTTATTATTTTAATAAAATACAAGTTATTTTAAGAATGATTATTAAAAAAGTCATTCATTTATAATAGTTATACGAAATATAAATTCGCTGACTGCATTGAAATTCATAAATTAAGTAAAAATTAAACCACATAGGCATTTTTAATGTTATTCAATCATTGCTTTCAGCACAGCTCAATAACATTTTTTAAAAATTGAACAATGCTTTATATTCTTACTTAAGGGTAGAACTTCGTGAACTGAAAACAGTCGTGTGAAGTTATAATTATCTACCATAAAGTAATACATCATATTTAAGTTAAATATAAATTCAAACTATTGTAATGCCAAAATTGTTTACTGTTCATGCATTCTATTTCAAAAAATTACTTTTAATGCGACACATATCGTTCTGCAGTCGAATTCCACCATCAGGATTTTTCATATAAAATCATGTAAAAAAAGCCATTCTAAGAGTAGATTTTATAGACATGATTTTAAAAAATCTCATTATTAATATTATTATTATAAATTAATTAAGAATATAATTTTTGAATTTACAAATAGCTTTTATGAAAATCGTAAGCTTATTTTCAGAACTTTATTCTCCATTATCAAGCAAAAATAAAATTTTAAATGATCTTACCAATTTATTACACACATTAATTGCCACTTTTCTCACATTTAATTTAATTGGTTCTGCGTGATATTTAAGGCGAAATTTACGAGAAATAAATCAGTCATTCTGAGACTTTTATTTATTTGGAGCAATCTTAAATTGAGATTGGAACATAATAATTCAGCAATATTTTACATTTAAGTCCATAATATTTAAACCATAACATGCAATTAATAAGCTTCATCTCCAGGTTTATTGACTTGCAAAGCGGAAAATATCAACATCGGATACGTTTATTATACTATATTGACCACAAGGCATTTTCTCGAATTTAATTGATATATGAATCGATAGGTGGATAAAGGCACAATTTTGTATTTTAGTTCAATATTTAAATATGAGAGGGCTAATTAATCATTATATGCAAGTATAGGTTTTAAGCAAGGCTAATTTAACTATATTAATTAATGTACTTTGTAATAAAATGACAAAATATTCAACGCTGCTTTAATAAATACAAATGAAATTAGATACATTTCATGCATTTTATTACATGGAATTTCACCAAACACAAAAATTGGAGTAAAATATTTTCACCTAAGAAACAAAATTAGGAATGTTTTTGTGTGTGGTATTTCTTAATTTAACCTTTAATATCTAATAGGATATTGGGGTCTCATTGGGAATGAGACGAGATTTTTTTTTCAAAATGTCTAAATGTACCTGTACGGAAAAGATGTTTTCTGGTATATGGATGAAAAACAAAATAAATAAAAAATAATATTTTTCAATGATACGGACAAGGGATAGAAGGTTTAGCGTTTTTATGGTTATACATTCTGTTAATGAAAAACAGATACTTTATTACTTGTTAACACTTATTGCGTTGAAAAGACACCCAATCAATATTTCAAAGGAAAAAAAAATTTCAAATGCATTTTTTTAAAACCATTTCTTAAAAAAAAACTTTTGTCGAAATTAGAGTGCTTGATAAAGTGAAATATAGAAAAAATCTTGAATCGGACTGATTCGATAGCGTGAAAAGAGAAAGAGAGAGAGAGAGAGAGCTGAGGTTATGAAATGTTTTGTAATCCACACTATACTATCCATTTCCTCACAATATTCACTAGTCAATAATCATCCCTTTTGGTTAGTTATAAATAAAAAAAAATATAAAAGCCTAAAATCATCTAACATAAATGTTAGTCTTTTTCCATTTTTTTCAAAAATTCAACCACTTTGAGTCAATGTTAAATTCTGAAATTATTTTTTATTAGTATTTTCCTACTAAAATTTCCACACTATAAAACACTTTTTTTGCAATACTAACTTTCTCCATAACCGATATCTACCCTAATGCTGTGTGCTATTCTTGAACTTAATTAAAGCTTTCATCAAACTTAAGCTAAAAGGATGCTCATTTTTTTCTCTTTTATGGATTTATGCGATTGGATAAAGAGGTGCTGGAAATAATAGATTTTCTTAAAAAAATATTATTTTTTCTTCATACATTTCAATTATTCAGATTTGGGAAACATTGCAGTTATTCAAGTTTGAATATGCCAAATGGAGTGCCTGGCTGCGATCATTTTAGGATATCTAAGTGGTACAAACATTGATCAATTGCAAAATGCCAGCCATTTGGTGAGCAACGTATGATCTGATTCGCAAGGATTCACAATCACATTTACGAGCATATCTATCATATTTCGATATGAATGGATTCGAAATGGAATTGGAACTATCCTCCTTCATTGCTTTGGTATAAGATATAACGAGAAGTATCAGAATATATAAATATATAGGTGAATAACAATTCAAATGTAAATATAAATACATTTGGGGGGATTATGGAACTTATATATAACACAATTTAAATTAAAATTTACTCAAAATTCGAAACTATGCTTATAATATTCCATTTGTATGAATCCGAGTACTCTTATTCAAAACACGTCTCATTCCATGTTTCTCTGAAGGATATATCATAATGTCGATATATTTTTTAGGGATTTCTCGTTAAAAAAAATTTGACCTTGAATTCTTGTCAAACGTTTTTGTGATTTCACAAAATAGAGTACCATAACGACTTGTACGTGCTTCACAAATTACTTGAAACTATTCCCTAAAACGCAATGATGTAAGTTTTTTAAATAACATACATTTTACTTCAACTGAACATGTGATTTTATTTTACGTTTTTCCCTGTCTATTCTTTAGTATTTAAATATGAAAATTCAGTATAAATGTATATATTATAATATAAACTTGTGCAAAGTGCTCTCTCAAGATAACTATTTTGAGTTTAAAATTAAATAAAGTGTGAACAAATGAAAAAAAACCAGACTTTTATTGTTAAGATTACATCCTTATATTACTACATGGATACCATCTCGGTAGTATGACACATGTTTATATATAAATGCATCAAAATCTATGACTTGCAAATTAATTAGCATTATTTGGATAAATAAACATAAGGAAAAAAACATAGTAATTAAATCGTGGAAACAATTTTTTTCATAAAAATGCGTATTTTTTGCATTTTTAAAATTATAATTATATTCTAATTTTTTCCCCAAAGAGTGATGGTAATTTATAAAAATTATAAGTTGTACTGATAAAAATTAATCAGAGATAAAAGATTTCCCTTAAAGAAAAATGATTAATTTCCCAACTATTATAAAAGTATATTTCCTAATCATATATATATATATAAATAGGAAAAAATTTTACAAACTTAAGGCACTAAATAATGAATTCATAACAAATTACCCATATTCAAGATGGCTTTTTCTTTGAATAACAATGTTTCTTTTAATTTTACAAGAATGTAAAAAATAGCTACGTATTTTTTATGTAGTTTTTTTTTATGCAAGATATAAAAACACTCCCATTGATAGAAAAGTATACAAATTTGTTCCTGGTAATCTTTTTTTTTTTTGTTTTTTTTGTCTCTGATTATACAAAGTTCTTCAGAGAATTGGAATATGTTTCCATTCGTATTTTTTTGAAGAAAAAAAACTCTCTATAAGATGCCAGAGAGATAAAGTTTCATTTCTATTTCTTTTCCATTACGTCGAAGAAAATTTTTCTTTTTTTTTTTTTAAAAACATGTTTTCAATATTTATGTTTCCTTAAATTTTTGAGAGTTACGTTCCAACAATGTTACAAGTCAATTTAGAAATAAAGAAATGTCTTGACTACTTGCCATCTCAAGTATCTTGTTTTTTTCTCTACATTTCCATTTTTATGTTTTATGATCAAATAACTCATTTTCAAATGTTCAAAAACGATTATTTGATTACGTACTGTTTTTAATTTGAGGGAGAATTATTTTAATCTCTCATCAGCAATATATATATATATATATATATATAATATATATAATATATATATATATATATATATATATATATAATTCATAAATGTACACAAATTAGTTATAAACCTAAGATAACTAGTCAGTATAGTGAAAGTATTAGACACAGTAGTACTATAGAAAACTTCTGGACTTAAAAACCAGGATTGCAGTTTTAAACAAAGTTCTGTGGCTAGCCAATCTTCACCTGTATTTGCCAATACTTTGGGCCATTGGGAAAGTAAGAAAGATCAAGAGAAGTTTTAGTTATTACAAATAAAACCACAACCTATTATTATTAAACGATAAGATTATAGCCTATATTAATTACTCGTATATTTTAAAAGCAATGCTAAAAACAATTAGATGAATAAACTTACCACGATTCTCCTTTTCTCCCTCTCGACAGAAAGGAGTATATCAGTAACTCATAAAATTAGTTAGCTATGATAAAATGGCACTAAGTCTATATATACACATTTAAAAACTCTAAATATTGTTTTAAAATTTATCGGAAATAATAGTACATCCCATACAATTAATTTATATATTATTATTAATTTATTTACACTGTGGCGCTATCTAGCGATGAACTGCACAACTAATGAAAATGCTACTGTTATTACAAGATGAATTACACTTACTAAAAACTAATAGATATATAACTGTAAATAAAATTAGCAGGGTATCTATGTTCAATACAATATGTTAACATTTTCGTATATAAATAGCAAAAGAGAGGGAGGTGTATGTGAGTAAATACGTATAATACGTATATTACAAAAAAAAATACTTATTTTCACAAAATGCATCCATTTATCAGCCATTTAAGGAAAAGAAATGATTTCCTGAGGATTACTTAATGTATTCATAATTTGGAATTTCATTAATATTCCTGGAATTGCTAAATTCAGATCACAAACACAAAATTTAATATTCACATTGTAACAGTTTACTTAATAATTTATGACATATAATCCATGAGTCGTATTTATATTCGTAGTCAGCTCAGTACAGAACACTGTATAATGTGCTAATTAAGGCAGGTGTGAGTTGAATGCGTAGTCTGGAAGGCCCCTGTATTTCTAACTATCGGAACAACATGGCGACCCATCTATTGAAACATTTCCCTTTCCACTATTTACCTTGGCTCTGGCACAATCAAATAGAGAAGCCTAGATTTAACAATGACAGTAATTAATCGCTAGTTTGTAGGATTTAGTCTATTGTTGAGCTTTCAGAAGAGCCCCGTCTAATCAATCAGACCTCTAAACGTACTAAACCTCTGTTAATCAAGTCTTGAACTGATACGACTTATCAATGGACACAGTCTAATTATAGCGGTAAGGAGGATATTTTTCGAACCACAATTATGTTTATAGAAAAAACTCATCTAGTGTACGGATATAATTGCTTATACCTCACCTTCTTCAATTTTAAATCTATTTCTTTAGTATAAAATATTTTAGGCAGAATTTACCAGAATTAGAATTTTTAGTGTTGTTTGGAATATAAAATAATATTTATTTGTGTGAATCCTCTGATGATTTTGAACAAAAACATAACTAAGAATGTAAAGCTATATGAAGATGAACACATTTTTGTTTATTAAACAATTTTTGTCAGGTGATATTCTATTCCTTTTATTATTCTTCCAGCTGGAATATGATTCTCTGAAATCAATGCAAATAAAATTAATTAAAATGTAACTCCTAATTTTTAATTAAGTTTACTTAAGAGAGACATCTCTATGTAAAGGACACATTAATTTGTAACAGTACTTAGGTGACAAAGAACCGTTTAATAAGTATATAAGCGATGTATATTTTATTTTTACTGCTGTTGTGGCTCTTGATATTCATTCTTTTTTCGTTAATAATATACAAAATATTTCAAATATAAGCGAGACATTTTTTACTAGCATGGAACGATTGTTATAGAGTCTGCGTAGCAATCATGATGCAACATATACAAATTAAATAATCATTCACAAGGATTTTATTTTTGATATATTTATTTAGTATTCACTGAAACGATAAATAAACATAAAACATCTAGGGAATTTGCAAAAATAATAATCTTTAATTTTTACATAACCAGTTCTGGTTTAATGCAGCATATAGTGAAGGTCATGTTTAATGATTACACTTAAGGAACCCCACCAATTTCTTTATTAGTTCTAACTGTTTAATAAGACCAAAGAAAGCTAAAAATGCAACTCATAATCATCAATTAAGGAGTCTTACAGAAGAGGAAACTTGACTATTTCGTGAAATTATTCTTTAAGAGTAATGGATTATTTTTAATAAAAAGAACATACAATAGACATAATTAAAGGAAGTATCTAATTTCATATTTGGAATGAATTGCGATTTCCCAAAACCAGAGCAAGATCACTGCTTCAAGTTTTAAATGTAAATTGAAAAAATGTCAAGAAGATGAATACCTTCAGCTTCATAGTAGTTCAAATATACTATGAAGCTGAAGTAAATGTATTTCAAACAAGCATTTTAACTTTGGCGAAAACTAGTCACATCATTACACCCTTAAATCAAAGCTGTTCAATATTGAATAGCGCTCAAAATGAGAAACTAATTAATTCTAATCAAGAACTCAGTTAACAGCCGGGAAGTTTCTAACAGCTATCGCATGTATGCTACTATGTATGTATGTATATGTGTGTGTGTGTATCGACATCCAATTAATACGGTATACAATAAAATAATAAATTTCATTGGGCAATGCTCCAAGCACACCTCTAAATTTGAGCCTAAAACTAGACAGACTACCGTTTGTTTGGCTTTCTTTAAGTGAACTGCAAAATGATCTGCATTGAATGAGAAGAAACAGAAGAGTTTGTGTGAAATTTCGGCATGAATCAAGGGGGGGGGGATAAATGCATTGAAAAAATATGTGCAGATTTTAAAAGAAGATAATCGTGCATAAAAATTAAATTTGTATAGTTTGTAAGTAATATTTTGCTGCAAAATTTTTTAAAAAATCTCCTTATTTCGGTCTTGTTTATCGTATTCAGATCAGACTCTTACATTTGTTACTCCTCGCAGTCTCAAATAATGTTGATGGCTGAAAAAGATATATTTTCAATCTGAATTCTTAGCTTAAGGAACTGAATTATTTAAAAATAAGCCGAGGAGAATCCCTGAAGATTTTATTCTTTACGTGAAATAGAATTTCCTTAAAAATTTAAATATTTTTTTTATTTATATTATAAATTGAACTTTATTCTCTTTTGAACAAATTATTCTCGGTATATTCATTTATTATTTTTATATACCTTAAAAGGCAGTCGCTCCTTGTGCTCAGTTATTTGATATGAATTTAAATTTTAAGTTCTGATTTTTAAAAAAAAATCATTTGAAATTTATTTTTTGAAAAAAAAATATTAAAAAGATATTTAATTTTTAATGGTATGTTAAATTAACATGGAAATGAATATTTTTTTAAAAAAGTACTTTGAAAATCAGTAAAAATAATATTACAGTTAATAGGAGTTTCCATTATTTTTAAAAAATGCACTTAAAATTAAGTTCGATTATTATTTAACGTTATACACATACTTCTGTTTAAGTATCCCATTTTTAAAATAATAGTGAAAACATATTTTATCTTTCTACATGTTAAGAACTTAACGTAACACTCATGAAAATATGAACATATTGGTAGATTTTATTATTTTGCTTTAAGTGCTGATATATTTGTTCAAAAAATGGAAAACACAAATACAAAGTCATTCAAGCTTTAGATACAATATTATTTCCCAATTCTAAATTGATTTTAAGTAAAAATATATTTCAATAAATTAATATTTTACTTTCCTTATAACATATATTCAGGTCAAGTTCATAAAAATAAATTTACCACATTATTTTTTTTTACCACCTTTCTTTGGAATCCTTCCATGAGAGACAGAGAAAGTGAAAAATACGATAAATCTTATAAAAAAGAAATTTTTTTGATAATGAAATAGTGATATTTTCTAGTTAGTAAAATATATTTTATATTTGTTCATTAATAAGTTTAAATGTATTAATTATTTACCTTTGTTCCTGATCATTGATTTCTTTTTTGTCTACTATTAAAGTACAAAATAAAGGGATAACTCGAAATAATATATCCTAAAATAAAAAAGTAAATTAAACTTCAAAAGTAAAGATTTGATGTATTGTAACTGATAGTATAAAAAAGTTTAATTTTATTTTAATATTGAATAAGAAATAAGACATATGAGAAAATACATATGTCATATTTTGAAAAACATTGTTTGTAAAATAAAATGGAATTTGATGCATTTCATTAAAAATTGAATCTTGAAAATGTATTAATGATGGGTCATTATTATATCTAAACCTTTATTCTACATTTACATACTCTAAAATGTGAAATATTGGAAAATATATAATGGTTTCAATAGTAGAAATTCTACCAAATTTTTAATAAGCCTCAGAAAAATGTAAAAGAAAAATATATAAAAAATGTACAAAATTGGATAAAATTATAATTAATTTTTATATCATTGTTAAAATAATGCTTTAAAATTCGAAGTGCTTGTTCAAAATACTTGTTCAGTCGAATTGTGCATGTTAAATATATTTCCCAATATTACGTCTTATAAATGAATCTACTGATCTTGTAAGCATATTTTCTTGCAAGGCAAACACAGCAATGATATTAATGTAAAGTTGTTAGTTATAACTTTAGACAATGAAATCGTTTACACTGAATACCATTACACAAATGCAAGCTTCTAATCACAATACGCAAACCCTCATTGGCCTCCCATTAATCACAAATGCATATATCCAATATATGTGGAACCTCATTTAGCGTCCAGCGTCAAAATGATACCAACAAAATTGCTCCACGGAAGTCCATACTGCCGAGACCAGAATGTGATCAGCGCAGTAGCACTTAGTTGGTAATGGATCCGGTTCTCCCCGACAGCTCCCCTGAATATGTTAACAACGAGGGAGTCATATGTAAGTGACAACAACCCCGTGCTGGAGTAAGCATGCGATTACTTGCTTATATGCAAATTTTCAGCTGACAAGCCCACTTGAATAGATAATGTTACACACCGTAGAGATATCGGGAGAATCTCTCCTTTGTGATCTGGACTCGATCCCCCCCCCCTATTCATAGAAAAGAGATGACCGAGTGAGGGTGAACAATGTATGATGATTTTTAATCGAAATTAGAATCAAAATACAGTATTCAGTTTTATTGAAAGATAGAATTATTCATATATAGAGTAGTAGCGTAAACGTACATAAGTACATTAGAGAATTTAAATAAGAAAGTGAGGGTAAATAGAACACGTGTATCAAATTCATTTTGAAATTAAAGTATCTGATTACTTGCGACATTTTTTTTTTTTTTAAATTGAGATATGCGGATTTTTTTTTTAAATTTTTAGATTTAAAAATTCCGATGTGTTACTCTTATATTCCTTCTTGAAATGACCTTCAGGATAAGAGATATTTTAATTTTTACAAAAAACTAGAGCATTTTATCTTAGTTATTATATGAAATTGCTTAAAAAAACAGTGATTATATTAACATAAGTAACTGTAAAATGTATAATAAAACAGTAATTGAAAGTGTTAAAACACTAAAACACTCATGACTGTGACACTAAACACTCAAAAATCTGAAGTTTAAAACACTTTTATTGTTATACAGAACATACATAAAAAATTTCAGTTAATTATTTTCAAAACTTTTTTAGTGATCTCTGGCCCAGTTGGACATTAAAAAAAAACACATTTCGAGTAAAACGCGTTTTAAAGTATAACATCTTGCTTAAAGTGTAATGGCATCTGATTTTACTAAAAGACTTGTAGTTTTGTTCTAGTGAACGGAAAATTATAAACTTGGTATTTTTATAAAGCTAATAAGATAGCCTATAAAATAAAATCATAAAAGAACTGTCAATTTTTAACAAAACTCACAGTTTTAGAACAGTTGGATACCTTAAATATATATTGGTGTATGTTTGCATATATAGAGAGACAGAGATAGAGAAATAGAGAAATAATATACTGCAAACAGTTTATCTAAACATGTGCATAAATGTCAATTGTAAATCCGATGATGAAAATTACACACAACTAATATGGCTTTTATTGCTAGACATCCATTACTAAAAGTATATTTTATAAGTTCAATCTGTGATTTTAAAACTATTACTAATCCTTGTTCAATCCCTTTCATTTTTAGTCTCTTGTTCCATGAAATATTTTACTCTAACTCTTCAAAGCATACCTTTTATAGCACTAATTTTAAAACTCTCTGTTCCTATTGCAGTGTTTTTGAAAATGTTTTTCCTTTAGTAATTAAAAGTTTTCTACTTAATAAAAAAATCTATATTTAGCAAAACGAAGTGAACGGTGCTTTTTCATTTGTTTCGTCTGGTTTATTAAAATTTTTATACGTTCTAAGATCCCATCCTTGGTTTACATATCATTATTATGTATTTGGTGTTTCACAAGATACATTGTATAGCTACATTTAATTTAATGATATTTAAATTCATAAAATAAAATAATTGAGTAAAGTATATTCTTAAAGAAAATATTTTGAACTGTTTCTTTACTTTTTGAATAATACCTTATTAATTTTTACCATCCTAATTTACAATATCAAAAATATTTTACGTTTATTTTTTAATCATTTTCATCGAAGCATTTTTCTTTAAATATTTTTTAGTAAACCGCTTGAAAAGAAGTTCATTTAAGCAAAAACTGTTTTATGTTTTTAAACATTTTTTTAGAATACTTTGTATGGTTTGTTTTCGAACGTTTTATCAGGGAAATTAAATATGACGAACATACATATAAATAATATATATATATATATATTTAAGCAATAGTTTTTCTTAGGGAAAAAAACTCGATTTATGCCTTTGAAGAAAAACTACTGTTAAAATCGGCAGTAAAAGAATAAAATATAAAGGAGTATTTTGAACGATTCGAATCAAAATGTATTTTTTCTCCGCCGTTTTTTATGAGACGGGTAGCGGAAGATTTTGCACTTCAAAGACACAAAAATCTCGCTATCGCTTACAAATTGCTGATTCACTGTTTGTATTCCCAAAGGGTCTTAGAACGATTTTCTTCATTCTTTTGTTTCTTTTTTCAACCAGAGTTGCTCGTTTTAGAGTTTTAGTCCAGTGATTCTAGCTTTTTCATAACCTTGCATGCATATATATTTATATACGTTTCTTACTCTGGATAGTTTCATGGTTCTGTTATTCTCTTAGCTTATCGCACGGCTAGAGTTAGATGGTTATGTCTCAACCGTGGAAATAAGCAAAAAGCTACATAACTCCAAACTGCAATTTCTCATTTTTTTTTCTTTGGGGGAGAAAATAAGCTCCATTTTTTCCTTCGTCTTTGTTTTTTGACTTCTGTTTTTCTAGTGCTTTGCATTTCTTTTATAAGCATCTTCAAGAAATGAAAATTCATGAAGAAGATCTCTCTCTGGAAAATTTATGTGGTTAAAGAGATTTCACAAAATACTGCTGTTGTAAGGGAACTGTATTTAGAAAAGAGACGATGTATAAAAACGCATTTCAAGGTAAATGAGTAGCACTTTTAAAATACATGAGACGTTTTTTTCACATCTTACTCAACTTGAATTTTTTGCTTGTTCTCCTTTTTTCTGCACACCAAAAACATTGTTATAAATATTACACATTTTATCACTAACTTTTTTAAGAAAACATAGGAATAATTTAAGTCGCAGGCTATATTTTTTCTTCCTTCTTTTTTTCGTTCTTTTTTCAAAAGTAATTTAAAACTTTAAAAAGTTTTACATGGGGAAAACTTGTTTCCCTATGACTGTGTTAAACATTTTGTATGAAGGTTTTTACTGATATTTGAAATAAAATCTTCATAATTTTAATGAACTCAATTTTTTGTGTGTTGACAAATCTAATTTAATATTTGTGAAATATTTAGTAGTCGCAAAAGTTAAAATATAGAAAAATCATTTGAGAAAAAGCTGATGAATAGATATCACACTAATGTGGAATTCTGTAGGATAATGTTTCAAACAGTTATTTTTGTTGTTGATTTTATAGAAACAAACGCACGCAACCAAAAACTAAAATATTTCCTCATAAATGCCTTATTTGAATAAAAAAATATATATATCGACAGAGTGCTTTGTGAGAAACTAACTAAATGTGTCTAAAAATGAACAAAATCCATCCATACATTGACATCAATTTTTCAAAGTGTCAATGGAATTGTTGGACGAGAATGAAAAGCAACAGCCATATATGAAACAATCCTTTTTCAAAGTCATTCATAAATAATTGTAAGGAATATATATATATATATAAAAGTCACCTTTCTGTCTAGGAGATATTCTACCTATGATGACAAAAATTATCTAACGGGTTTAATTCCAAATATCCATCTAGTCATTTTATTTAATTCAGAACTAATTATCAAGATATTAATCGACAAACCTAATTCAATGAGAAGGAACATTTTACGTCATTACAATCAATTTATCTTCTTTGGCACAATATGTAGAATGAAATATAGAACAAGGATTCGTACGAATATTTTGCATAAATTAGAGTTTCTCCACAAATGATCTTGTTTCTCAATTTGATTATTCAGACAGGTAACAGTTCAAAACATTAATCAGCCACCTCTATTGCCATCCTTTTAGAAATACTTGATTTCTAGAGTATGGTGTATTTTACTCACCAATTCAGCAAACGATCTGAATTTTCTCTTTCAGTAAACCATGGTCTCGCCTGCTGAAAGTGCTGAAGTCCATTGCTCTCTAGTGAATGTAAAAATATTATTTTATTGAATGCAAACGGGCATTTTAGTATCTGATCAAGAGAAATATACACGCAAAGAGGGTTACCTTGCTTAAATTATCTCACTGTAAAGACGTCTACATACCGTTATATCAGATATTGTCATTCCTGTTGAGGCAGACTGACTTCCAAACTTCAATTGATTGAATGAACTGGGAAATGTTCTATTGCAGGAAGGCAGCAATTTTTTAACAACGTACAGATTTCTTCTCTGATTCAGAATTTCGAATTCAATTGCCGTAGTCTTTGGAGTACACTTTAAGATACTAATTAATAAAAAACCTCTCCATAATCCAATTTCAATCACAATAATCCATTTTTTAAGAAAATGATTACCTGCAATGTCGACGAATCTTGCAAAAGATGCATCGGTGGTTCATCAAAGTTTAAAAAAATTATATACATTACAAATTTGTAACTTTTTCAGTCTCCTACAGCTGTTTGGCAGTTGTACAGTGTTTTAGAGGTGGGCATGATTGTTTAATTATAATGTATTCAAATAACTAATCTTCAAGAACAGGTAATGGATATCTTTACATTAACTGCTTATGAGAAAGTCGAAACACCATATAGCAACTGTTTTACTAACCAAAAATATACATTTTTCTTTCAAATTAATTTTTAACCCTTTAAACAACGAGTCCCCCCCCACCCCCCGAAAAACGTGAAACTGATTCAGCTTATATTTTGACAGAAAATAAATATATAGGTATAGTGCAAGTTATTTTTTTACCACTTCAGAAATCGCAAGTTTTTTTTTTTTTTAACAATTGCAATATACAAAATCACGCGTGAGAAACACGGATATGTCCCAATTTACCGGTGTCCGGAGTTTCTCCAGTACCTGATACGTGCTAATGCGTTACGAGATTAATCTGTGCTTCATTTCACATTGCGTTTCTGGTTTTAGCATTGAAATATCAAGGGTGGAAGAGACATGGTTTGCAGAAAAATATATATTTGTTTTTTAATAGTAAAAAACATTTAGGAAATAATTAAGATCATATTTTTATTAAGTTATATGAAAGTGCAAAAAATCAATTTATATAGAATTAATTACAGTAACAGTGTTATTGGTGGATGCAATAAAAATAGTTCCCACTGATAAATGTAACAACCAATGCATATATTTAGAAGAATTCGTTTCTCTCTTTTTCTAAGAAAAAAAAACGACTTTTTTAAAAATAACAATTATGCACAAATATATTCACCTCTAATTTGCAGATAGCATTAAGGTGATGAAGTTCACTAACATAAGTTGAAATTCAAATATTATACCACAATACACACATATATATATATTTCTTTGTGTCATGATAAATTTACCCATGCAATCGAAAAATCTATTCAAATTAAAATCGACGAAGAAATAATTTTAATCTTTAAATAAATCTCTTAAAATTGTATAAAAATAAATAAGGCATCAAAATCATTAATATAAAGTACATCATAAATAGATATAGCACCCATACACAACTCAAGTTAAATTAAATATACAAATATGTTTTAATGTTTTAAATAACACTTTCCAAAACATAAATAGCTCTTTTTAAGTACACTCTGAATCAAGAACTCAAGGAATTTACGCAACTTATATTCCTATGCCAAATTCATTTTTAAAAGTTCAACGAAAAATATTCATATTTAGTGTATAAAAGAAGATTAATTATACTTTATTTAATGCTACAATGTAGACGTTGAAATATTATTATTTCTTTCAATGGAGTCAACCTGAGATATTTAGCTTAAAAATAAATGAAGAGCATTTTTTTCAATGGAATGAAACAAATTTTTGAGAGTTATGTTTGGCAAAAGTCTTTAATTTGCCAAATACCTGCATTTTCAGAATACATAAGATTGAAGCACATTTTTGTAGCATTTTGATAACATTTTTTAATGTTATAAATTAGTAGTTAATATAGTTAATATAGTTAATTTTTTAAAAATGAAAACAAGTTAACCTAAATAATATTTTACGTTCTACTTACACACATATTTTCGAGAAAATTTGTTTGCTATTTATATTTTTTAAAAAAAAATTTAGTGCATCTAAAAAAAGAAGTACAACAATTTTATTTTTAACAAATATTATTAGGAATCTCTTTTGCATTCTTTTAATCTCAAATAAATTGACAAAAATGTATTATTAATTTTTTGTGGACCTCAAATTTCATCATAGCTATATTAAAATGTATCACTCCATCGTATAAAACAATTCAGTAAATGCATATAAATTAAAATGATATTCTATAGAAGTTCAGCACTCATCTTCAGTTTTGAAAAATAATAAATAATAATAAGATTTCACTTGTTTTATAAGTAAGTAATACAATCATCAACTATAAATAATTTATTGAATAATCCACAATATAATTTGGTGTTAAAATGTAATTGGAACCTCACTCATTACGTTTTACAAATAAACTGTCCATTTAATAGTATAAACTGAAACAAAAGAAAATTTTTATACCATGGAAATATTTATATTAATTTTTATAGAACAGTAATTACTTTCATTTTTGTGTAGAATTTACAATGTCAATAAATATATCATTCGCTTTTTGTTTTTTTTAAAAAACTAATACTTTGATTGATCTACTTTTAGTATTTTAAGCAAATTGTTTATTATGCTCCCATTAAAAAAAATTTAAACTTGCAACCATAGGTTTAAAGCAGTGATATTTAACCTGTGGCCCACTGGACCTTTTTAAAGGTCTGGTCTGGGACCATTGCTCTAAGAAATTCATTTATGTATGAAAATGTAGTAGAAAATTCTTTGTTAAAAAACCAAATATATCAATTTTGCTTTTTTGCTGTCAATGCCGCGGGAACGAATTGATATATATTTTTTTCCGATTAGTGATCATGGACAACAGTGAAGTAGCGACAATTTAATGTGTGGAAATAATTTTTTAACTATTAGGTGTACAACTTTGCTTCCGCCGTTTTGTAATAGATGGCTGTAGTGGTAAGTGGTAGTCGAAATAAATAGATCGTAGATAGCCTACAATAAGCTTAGGTATTTGTAAACATAACGCCATCGAAATATTAGTCGATTTGTTTCGGCATCATAAAGTTATTCTCGATTAAACATGTCAGCTTACGAGCCAAATTCTCGTCATTTGCGGGAGGTTTTAATTTTCTGCTTTGATATGAAGAAATCTGCGGTTGAGGCTCATAGAATGCTCTCAGATACCTATGGTGAGGCCACTATTAGTGAAAGAATGTGCCCAGAGTGGTTTCAACGCTTCAAGAACGGTGATTTTGACGTCGAAAACCAGCATGGCGGTGGAAGAGAGAAGGTTTTCGAAGATGCAAAATTGGAGGCATTACTTGATCAAGACTCGTGTCAAACGCAACAAGAATTGGCAGGATCATTAAGAGTGACGCAACAAGCCATTTCACAAGGCCTGAAAGTCATGGGAATGATTCAGAAACAAGGAAATTGGGTGCAGTACGAGTTGAAGCCGAGAGATGTTGAACGGCGTTTGTTTGCTTGTGAACAGCTGCTTGCAAGGCAAAGACGGAAGGGATTTCTGCATCGCATTTTGACTGGGGATGAAAAATGGGTTCATTACGATAATCCCAAGCTCAGAAAATCATGGGATATCCCGGCCATGCTTCCACGTCGACGGCCAAACCAAATATTCACGGTTCCAAGGTCAAGCTCGGTATTCGGTGGGACCAGCTCGGCGTAGTGTATTATGAGTTGTTAAAACCGACTGAAACAATCGCAGGCAATCGTTATCGAACGCAATTAACGAGCATTGAAAGACAAACGGCCGCAATACAAAGAGAGACATGATAAAGTGATTTTACAGCATGACAATGCTCGACCCCGTGTTGCGAAAGTGGGCAAGACATACTTGGAAACGTTGAAATGGGAAGTCCTACCCCACCCGCCGTGTTCTCCAGAAGTTGCTCCCTCGGATTATCACTTGTTTCGATTAATGGCACGCGGCCTGGCTGAGCAGCACTTCCGGTCTTATGAAGAAGCAAAAAATTGGATCGATTCGTGGATCGCTTCAAAAGATGACCAGTTTTTTCAACGCGGGATTCGTACGCTGCCCGAAAGATGGGAGAAAGTAGTGGCCAGCGATGGACAATATTTTGAATCATAAATGTATAACCAGTTTTTTACAATAAAGCCTCGAATTTCGGAAAAAAACGGCGGAAGCAAAGTTGTACGCCTAATATCTTTCATACCTTCCAAGCGAAAAGTATTTGAAGAAAATATATAGCTTCAAGACGATTAGGAAAATGGATTATTTTGTAGTGAAAACAATCATGGTTCAGTAATTGTTTGATTTCTCACGAAATGTATTTAAAAGATACCAATAAACTAAAATCATTCAATGAAACTTTTTCTCGAAGATTTCTTTCAAGAGGGTATAAATAGTTTCCCTTGGATAATCTCTACAATAGCAAAAAAAGTGTTTTGTCAGTGGTAATACTACAGCGGTAACAAATGCACTCTATGAAATTTGTTATATTAGTGGTATTTGTACGAAACCATTTACTGATGTGAAATTGTAAAAGAATGATTCTTAAATGCTTCCAAATTAAAAATTTAGTGACAAAAATAAAAAAAAAATATAAGAGAATAATAATTAAAAAATGTAAAATGAATTTTAATATTTTCATCAATTTTTACATTCAAAATTATCTATATTATTCTGGTTTTAAAAGCATCCTCTTTCCTCCAATAATTATCATATCGCCGCGGGAAATAACCAGCATATGTATGCGGCCGACGTGAAATAGTTAGTATATGTATGCGGCCCGGCAGGAAAAATAGTTGGGTAGCCGTGTGGTTTAAAGTATCAAAAAATATATCAATATTAGGCCTCTTTATCAATTCATTTCTTATAAATTTTTTAAAAATTTGGATTCAAAATATCATTTAGTATAATATTATAAATAAGAGAATTTAATTTTGCTAATGTCAAGAACGATAATTCATTCTCAGCAAGAACAATTTTTTTCTTCTGTTATACAAACACTAACTCCCTGACAAGTACTATATATATAACTGGTATACTCCAAAATTACCATTACGAAAATAGAAAGCAGCTGCAGCATTAAGGCATCTGGATAACAACAACATTTCTTTGAAGTAAGAAATCTTAAGAACATTAAATAAAATTTCAAAAGCAATCTGTTCTGATGCAAGAACGCAACCCGAAAGAGGAAAACAAATGATATATATAAAAATAAAATTGTATGTAAGAAAAATCTACCAACACTGGAGGAAATTATGTAGAATGAAATGAGTTTAGTCATAAGAAATTTCTCCTTTTTCTCCCTTCATTTTTAACTGTTAAAGTCGTTTCTGTTGTTTCGCAGCATTCTGTGTTTGATTGGGTTATGTACCACAATCTTAGAAATGGTATAAGCTGAATAAATTCTAATGCTGGCCTTAAGACGAAAGGTGCAAGGAATCCAATTTCATTTTTGGCGTAACTTATTTTCTTTCTCATGGATTTCTAGAAAGTTTGTGTTCAATTAAAAAGAGAAAAAAAACTGAAAATATACTTTCTTTTCTTCATTTTTTGAATTACGAAAAATTATTTTTGGTGTTTGCTTGATTTTAGATTTAAAACTCTTTTCTATTCTTTTTTTTAAAAATTAGTCTTGCTATATTTTATTGATTTTGAATTCGACATTTCGTATCATATGAGTTTATGTAAATACGAATTTTAAACAAATATTAAAAAAAAAATTAAATTGCTAAATTTATGTTCAAAATTCAAAATGTTTTGCATTTGTTCTATGTATACAGAACAGAATAATTTTCTTATTAAACATTTTCTTAAAATAAGAATAATTTCAAATTATTTCATGTCAGTAATTCTTAATGACGCCAAAGATCTTAAAGTGTGAATTATTATAATGAGTTACTAAACATTAAACTCAAGCAAAGTAAACATTCAATTTAAAATTATTCACATTATTCTTGCTTAAAAAATAAATATTTTTTGGTATTTGATTTCTTCCAATCAAACTATTTCCCGCTTAAAATTCAAATCATGTACAGGGCAAGACGTTTTTCATACACATCTACAAAACTACAGCCGGCAAAAGCCTTTCCTTCATTAGAAAGAAACCCTTTCTGTATTCCACGAGTTTGTCTTTTGACTATAAAACAAGTTTCAGTGGAGATTTTTTTTCTGTTCAATTTAGTTACTTTTATGAGTTTTAAATCGTTTTCTTTAATGAACCTGTTAGTGTCAGAATACCAAACATTTTCCAAATTTTAAGTAGTAACACAAACATAGGATTTCTTCGAAATTTCTCATTTTGTAACTTCTTTTATTGGCAGAATTTCGAATAAATTTTCATGTTATAAAAGCAAGTTTCTTTTACATTTCATGCATGGTGACTGACATTCCATTATAAATAAATCAACTGAATTTCGTCTTCTCATAATTATTCCTGACTGGAATAATTTTTGAGTTCTTTCAATCAAATTATACATGGCAATTTAGAAATACAATACACAATAAGATTAACTAATATATAGATGAAATTTTTGATATATGATATTGAGTATACACTTATACTTTGACACGAATTATTTTTTGTTCTTACAAATATCAAAATCAACTTTAAAGATTTATATATGTGGTAACAAAAGATAAAATAAAACTAATAGTATAAAAATGTGCTTCAAGCGACATTTTCGAAACGGTAATTATCAGAATACCCCAAAAAATCAATTTTGTTTATCTTTTGATAAAATATATCCACTTTAATTAATTTAACATTCGCTACTTCTTATAAACAGTGATCAATATTAAAACAAAGTTACTCTATAAGTATAATCACTAAAATGAAGCCAGTAAATTTTCATTTATTTCTTTATGCTTACGTGTAAATTTAAAAAAAAAATACAATTTTTATTTGGTTACTTGTTTAAAATGTTTTCTGTGCATTTATTTATTAAGCATGTTTTGCTCCATATATATGCTTCTTGGATGGTGAGTATTAAATATTTTGGCAAGAATCGTTTTCACCATGTGAAACAACATCACTTCTGTTAGAATTTTAAATAAATAACACACATGTGTTTAATCCAAAGTATTCTTGTTTGAAAAAGTAATGTATATTTGAAATACTTTTAAGACTGCGAAAAGGTATCTTTCTCAACTAATGGTTTGGATGACACTCTGTGAGTATGAATTTCTACTTTATTTCATATCTGGGATTTTATAGATTCTCTAAGTAAAAGAAGGTTTTTTGCAGTAACTTATCTTACGATATATATATATATTCCATATCCACATGAATAGCTGTCATTCCTACGCACAACATTGGTTTCTTATGTATGCACTCTTAATTTTTAAATTAATCTTTATTTTTATTTAGGGTTAAGAGTAATGGATTTTTTATAGCAAAAAATAACTAATTACACATTGAGAAACTAAAGGAGAAAACTATTTATAGATAGAAGTCACTGAAAGTACTTATAAACTAGTTATATATTTTATAACAAAATTAAGCATTGTATTAGACATATTTAAGAATTAAATAACAAACGCGAAGTATATGTTCTAATTGTGCAATACATTAAATATTGAATAAATTGGATATATAGGTAAAGGAAACGTAAATTCCCAGTGGCCATGCATTAAATTTACCATGGAAACGTGCGTGTTGTACGTTTTACGGCAAGTAATTACCGTTAGTTCCACTTTTTGCAGAATAAATATATTTCAATATAATTATAAAATGCAAGAGAGCGATAAATATAATTTCTATTTTGTTCTCTTTTCTATATATATTCATCTTTATGATTTCTGAGTGCAAAGGAAAAACAAATTTACAGTAAATAGAAAATAAGTGCATACATAAACATTTTTGAATTCAATATATCTTACATCATTTATATTCAAACCTTTTGAACTAAACGTTTATGCCAATATATTTTAAGGAAAAGTATGTAGTCTTTGTTCATGTTCTGTGGTTAACAAAAATACGAGCTTACTTTCTCAGCCAACTGCGTTAAAAAGTATCAAAAGTTGTTTAAAGGAAGTATTTTTTATTTTCTGTTTACTTTGTTGCTACTTGGATTCCAATCCAGCCCTCATTCTTATCTTGAGTGGCATTTAGACCTCACCGATTTGCTTGTGCTTGTTTAATCAACTAACACCTTTCTCAAATACAATCAAGGCAACTAAGACACAAAAAAGGAACTGATTGCTTTAGTTCTCCAAATAACACACATGGAAGGGTGAAGACAGAAAAGGAAGAAAAAAAAACCTTACAGGCGGAAAAAGTTTCCTATAAGGCTGGAAAAGTAAAAGTGAAAAGGACAAGAAAAATAATAAAATAAAAACAGTGAAAGAAACACCCGAAAAAACTGATGCCAACATCCGAAAGCTAAATTTTCCCCGACGAACGACCGGACTATTTGCCGGTCTAATGGAATCAGGCAGCTCCACTATCTTGCCGAAATTCAAAAGATGATAATAATAAAAAAGAAGGAAAAAGAAAGAAAATCCGGGAAATGTTACTCAAGTGCTTTTACAGGTACGGAAGTAGGAAGAGCTTTGATGATGATTCGCCTTAAGTAACACACAAGCAAGAGGAAATGTTGTGTCATTAAGCCGCTGCCTCAACAGAGGCACAGGCTTCGAATATTTTTTTTTTTTCGATTTTACTTCATCATAAAAAACAAAAAGAAACAGTCGGTTTATCTTAAGAAAAGTTAAGTTGAAACAAAACATCAAAACATATTTCAAAACATCTAAAGCATATTTAATGCTTGTTTTGAAAAGCAGGATGATAAGAAAAAAAATTGAAAGTCCAGACCATTAGAGAAAGTGGTGGTTAAGAATTCCCAATTTTTGTTAATGCACGATTGAGAGACGAGAAATATAATTACCAAAATAGCTGCCATATTTCTGCTTTTTAAATAATTGCTTATTTGTTCAAATATGTTTTTGTTCTCAATGAGGCTGTGATTAGTTTTTTTTACAATTGCAGACCTATAAAATTCACCGAAGAGCTGGTATCACTTATTAGTGCAGCACCATCCCAGTGGATACTAATTGCTGCAAAGTAGTTTTGATGCTCATTTTCATCCTCAGATAAAAGAACCTGAGATCTGATGATGCAAATCGTACAAGGAACTTAATTTTTCCGAGATCACCCAGCCAAACAGGCACTCTAGGGATCTTTACCAAACCGTATAATCATACGAAACGGACGCTGTTGATTTTCTGCATAATGAAAACCACTGATTTTGCCGGGGTTGACCCAGCAAATTTTGGACGTATAAGGTTAGCGCCAAACCAGCTACGTCATTCAGCCGGCGTTTGTTCAAATATAAAATTTAGGAAAAAACTGCATCTTATATTGTCTCGATGCACAATAATATATTTTATTTGCCTTATCAAACTAAAATAAGTAATGAATTGGAATTATATGGGAAAATAAATAATGTTTATTTAAAGTTTTTAAAAAAAAGCAGAATAATGTAATGTTAAAATATTTTTATATACAGGACTTCCTGCAACAATATATGCATAAGTTATAATCTTGCAGTAATTTTAATATCCTAATTTAAGTTTTTTTTTACGTGTATACAAGGATTCTCTAACAATTCTTTTAAAAATAATTGTTTATTGTGTGATTGTTCCTCTTATTGTCACGAATATCAAGATCATGGCAGATTAATTGGAAAATTATTAAAAGCATTTTCACTTCTCAAATTGCTAAGCAGTATAGTTTATAGTTATTATATTAACTGTAGAATGGAAATTATGAATTTTTATTCTGGCTGCCATTTTGTAAAGTAAATGTTGACAAAGAGACATGTATATGGATTAAGCTTCCAGGTCATTTTATATTAATAACGTGTAATAGCGCAATTGTTGTACTTAATGAGTCATATTCAACTCCCGCATTCGTTCTATA
>BMAO01004728.1:0-30121 GCA_019973975.1 Trichonephila clavata
TTTAAATTTTAAGGACTTTTAAGAAATTTATCTATTTTTTTTTCCTTTTTCCAATTAGTTACTTAACTTTTGGAAATTAGTTTAAATTATTGTTTTTAGAATTTGATTATTCGGGAGTTCACGGCTTTTTGATTAATTTGATTACTAATACTATCGCACTTTAAAGCTTTCGTGAAAGCTTATAGGGGACATTTATAATAATTTTGAGCCGCAGTTGACTATGTAACAGTTTGCATTTTCTTCTCAAAACAAGTAACCACGCCAAAATGAGGACGTTGAGCTTCATCAAATTTGTAGTACATCAAGTACTCTATACTGTAGAAACATTATTTTAACCCTGAATTGACCCAAAATAACATTGTCTACATATTCGAAATCGATTTTGACTAATCAGCAGTATTTTTTAAAATAATTATTTTAAAATCATAGTCTGCCTATGGTTTAAAGTAATTAACTTATATATATATTATATATATATATATATTATAAAGAATTTAAAATACTTTTTTTTGAAAAGAAAGATCAATAATTAAGGTTATATACTCTCTAAATGGAAATTTCAAATAAATGCCTAAATTCTCCTTATCCCCAAACTTGGACAATGTTATTATGTTTCGTATTTCGGAGCTCTATTCCGTCATCTACCCAAGCCACTTTCAAATGAGGTATTATGTAGACCAATAATTTAGCTTCCACTTTAACAGATATGACATGTACCTGGAATGTCTTACAAAATTGTAAACATCCCTTGACCAAGATTACACTACCTCCTGAGTCCGATTTGAATGCTGTAACTGGGAAAATCCAGCTAACTCCCAACGAGCAGGTTTATGTCGCTAATTACCTCGTTAGACGAAAAGTTTTCAATCTGTCCACTTTTCACACGAGAATACGGAAAAGGGGAGTTTCAGTGTTGAGGTGTTGTGTGCGTGAGAGAGAGAGAGAAGTCGTTTTAACAATTACATCATTTTCGAATTTCCTAAAGTGAAAGCTCTGTTGTCAGAGAGTGTTCGGAACATACTTCCTCGTTCTCAGATCGATTCAACGAACAGAGTTAATTGGAAGTTGGGATAACGCTTATAGTAGTTCCGAATTGTGCAGGGTTTGTTTAATAATTGTCGGTAATTCGCAGTGTGTCAGAGAAATGTAACTGGAGAGCGAAGGTTTCGAAGTATTTAAAATAGAAATTTTAGAAGAGAATTGTTTCTATTGAAGTGATCGTTAACTAGCTTTGTATGCAAACTTCAACTGAATTTCGGAAAATGCATCATTTAATTTTCATCCGAATGAAAAAGGAAATTGATGTCACTTCATTCTTCTGATCTTTATAAATACAAGATTGGAGGCGTATTTTTATATAAATTATTTTAAAAAAAATTAATATTACATACATAACGCTTCAGCAAACAATTTTTACATTTTTATGTAGTGTATGTTTTAGAGAAAATTTTTTGACTGGATGCATGGAATTTGATTAATAATTGAAAGCTTTAGTAGACTGATGATATAACTGCTATTGATATGTTTTGCTGTAGTAAAGCAGCAAAACTTACTATGATAGTTGATAGATAAATAATTGTGTTCATTTTTTGAATATAATTTGTACTCCTGACAAAACTTAATGTGTTATTACTAATTGTAAATGCTAATTGGAACTGCCGTAATACATTTTTATAGTATATTTCAATGTCAAAGATTTCCAATCCTTGACTATAATGTTAAAATTTGATAGATTTAGAAATAAATTAGAGAACTTTTTAAGTAGGAATGTGATTGTATTGTTTTCACTTTTGGAAGAAAATCAAGAATAGTTTCAATTTTTTTATAACACAAGTACGTTTCTGAATAACTCCCGATACATAAAATGTAGACAGTTGTGCACAAATTCTGTTTTAACAAGTAGTATGATTTATTACACAGATGCTAAGAAGTCGGAAGATTTTTTTTATTTTGTGTAGTTTCTCTTAAAAATTTCTTAATGTCATTCACAATTGACTTTTTTCACTATGGATTTTATAAATTATACTTTTTGTGTGAAATCTAATATGACCAATAATATAATATATTTGTTGTCGTTTTTTAAATTTCAAATGTATACACAATATCTTAAAACGTAAAATCTCAATAATACATTTTATTTTAATTTTTGCGTTTTTAAAAAAATAATTGCATACATTCACATCTTTACAAAGTAAAAAAAAACTCCACACTTTTTTTATGCATAATTGTATATGTAATATACATACGAATAAAATTTCCATACTAAATAGAAATTTGAAATTTTACATACTTTTCCCATATGAAGCATTTTTTAATACATTACATTAAAAAGTTTTAATTATTTATTAACAAGTTTATAACCTAAGAATTTTTTGACCATTTGTTGAATGAAAAACGAGTTTCAAAAGTACTTGAAAAAAGAAAGAAAAAAAAACTTATAAGCAAATCATTTGACTATACGAAGTTTTAAAATAAAGTAATGGTAACTTAACCTAGAAACTCGCAGAACAGTGGGCATGTGCAAGTATGATATAAGAACAGGTAGATGGCGCTTTTGTCGATGTGTACGGTGCAAAGAAAAAAACAGTCGATATAGTTAGAAAGGTAGCTGTGTGGTGTTAAAGTGAAGAGTACCTTTTCCATCAGTCTAAAGGATATTTTCACAATGTGTTCAGAAGCTGCGGCTTAAAATCAAGGTTGGGGTTTGAACAGTTTTGCAAAAGACTATCAAGATTAATGGAAACCTGTTGCAAAAATGAATTACTGTGTAAAAAGGCTGCTTGATGGGTTAAAGTGTTTCGTTCTGGTCGTAATGAACCAGAATGAAATCATAAATAAAATGAATGACGTTACCGAGGTTCATGTCCAAAGAAATTTTTATAGCAAACCAGTCATTGAAGATTTTACTGATTCTGACATACGATTGGAAGGAAGTGATTCTTACGCATGCTGTGTTTACAAGGCAAATTGTCAACACATACTACTATTGCCGATTTCTACAGCACCATCTGCGTCTAGGTATGCGGCGAAAATGTCCACCTTTATTGAAAACAATCCCCCTATCGTATTGAATGACAACGCTCATTGTCAAGTAGAAAATAATGTCACTCTCTTATTGATACGGTTGCAATGGGAAGTTTTGGAACTCTCTCCACATTCCCCT
Source organism: Trichonephila clavata (assembly GCA_019973975.1). Taxonomy (NCBI): domain Eukaryota; kingdom Metazoa; phylum Arthropoda; class Arachnida; order Araneae; family Nephilidae; genus Trichonephila; species Trichonephila clavata. The sequence goes on from BMAO01004728.1 coordinate 3,164, forward strand.
GACTTGATTCCTTCTAACTTCGATCTGTTTCGGAAGTTGATGGAACCTCTCCTAGGTTGTCGATGTTATGACGTTTCTTCTGTACGATGAGCAGGAAGGAGCTCCGTCTCTGACATCAACAATCAACACCTTGCCAATGGTCTCCAACGGTTCCCGATTTTTGACAGATGGTTATAAGTTTTGCTGGCGATAATGTAAAAGGAATTAAATGCAAAGGAGTTTGTAAGTTTGTTAAAACAGTGCTTCTCAAACTTTCAATATTTGAGACCCAATATTCAATCACAAATTTCCTCGCGCCTTAACTCCAGACAATAACACAATGTATTGAATTCAATAATACTATACTTTGACGCTAAATATACAATAAGACTTTAACCTTTTAAGTGCCACTGGCGTATATAAACGTCTCACTCAGCTACAGCGTTAAATGCCTCGGATGTATATATACGTCTATTCGAAGTATGATCTTTTTTGTGCACTGCTATTCATAAAATTATTTTGAAGGCTTAGGAAGGCTTGACAGTGATAGCGAAGGATTTACTTATTCCAGAGGATTTGCTTATTTATCCCTTTTCTTATCCCCCCCAATACATCACTTACGCGCACTTAGTGGAAGACGGTGGTATTCGGGAGCGAATCACATATCTTTTAATCGGTATTTAAGGGATTAATTATAAACCGTACAAATAGTGAAGAAAAGTGTTAATTTTTGTATATAATTTTATTTATGACAAGCCCATGGGGTCGATGGTAATTATTAAACTTAATCTTAAGTTAGTATTACTAAATTAATTATAAAATAGATTTTGCTGTACTGATACATTTATTAGTGTGCTATATCAATGCAAATGTGAATTTATTTTTATTATCTCTGAAAGTATTTTGTTGTTTTGCTTTCAATAAATCAATAATTTTGTTAAAAAATAATTTCCTGTTTTCAAATTTTTAGTATGCTCGTAGAGTTATCATATCCCCCTAGAAGGGCGCACCCCACAGTTTGAGAAACGCTGTGCTAAAACATTATTTACACTTGTGTTGCCATTACTTAATTTATAACTTTCGTGTTATATTTTCTTCATGTTATTCAAGTACAAATTTTAAATTAATTTTTTATCGGAGAATAAACCAATTAATATTTGGAGACACTTAAAAGAAGTTTTATTAGAACAAAGTACATAAATACATCATAGGCTTTTCCTTAGTGCAAATTATTTGTTTCAGTTTTTGAAACAATTAATCTATCAAAAATATTTCACTATTAGTCTTTGTCTTTAAACATTAAAACACTCCCTTTCATTGAATTCTTAATTTTTTATGTCTAAAAAAGATTAAAATTTTGTGTATTTGATGGAAAGATTTAATTTTTATTAAACAGTAAAATCAGTCATTTTATTAATTTTTGTTATATTTTTACGTTTGTATCTTTACCATAACTATTATATGAAGGTTTTATTTCCAGTTATTCATCAGATATAAAAAGTACTTTTTTATATTCAAATATTTTGTTTAACACTCATATTTATGTTTTACCGCTTAACAAGCTTTAATTACAATTAGTGATTTGAAGTAAAAAATTAATATTTATTACCTAATTAATTGCATTTTCTTTTATTCATGTAAATAACATGTAGTTAGAATATTTCAGTTGGGAAAAACAAATATCATTATGTGTGAGAAAAAAACATTCAATTCTATTTTCATATTGTTAAGTAGGCACTTTTTTCTTTCATTTTCTCCCACCATCCGTCTTTTTGCCGTTTCTTTTTTTTCTTTTTGCCTTGACATTTTCTTCTGGAAGTACAAGGCAGGAAAGTACTTTTTAAAAGATTTTTTTTCTTAACTAAACTGTTTTCTTGATAGAAGAAAAAGTGGATAGCGTTAAAATTGTGTGAGCATCCATTTTTTTTCTCTTTTAATCATCAGACGCATGTCTGCTTACACTGGTATTTAAAAATGCATTAATTCAGGGATGGATTTTTCTTCACGGTATCTTTATTTACCCATGAATAAGATTTATTCTTCCTCCATGTTTGTCTTTTTCTTTGCTTTTCTTCATCTTTTTCCCCCTCAATACACCATCTGTTGTAGGACATAGAGGGAAATCGCACTACCCTACACACAAGATAAGAAGCTTTATGGACTTTTGATTGCCTTTCTTATGTAAGTCAGATACGAGATTTTAACCTATCAATTCATAAAAGGAGAAAGAAATCTCGTGGATTTAAATTAAAAAGAAGATGGATTTCTTAGAATGTTACAAAAGAGAATACATATCTATCATTTAATTACATGAAAACTGAATAACGCAGTTAATGTTATTGAAATACATGATTTTGTTTGTCTGCAGTTGGAAATGCTTTTTTAAAGCAATTAATTAATTCAATAAACATTTAGAAAAAGTTAAGAACATTATTATATTTTTAACGAAGTTAATTGATTAAAAAATAATTATTTTTATTTGTATATATATGTTAACAATATTTTTAATATTTCTCAAATCTGTATATAAAGATTAAATTTTAGTGAAATGTTAAATATATAAGTTTGAATTCTACAGTATGTCATTGAAGGTATGTGTTTTTGGAGTGATAATGTATTATTTATTCGGGAAGTTATATGCTAATACTTGTTTAAATAATTGGTATGTCATAATGTCAGTTATAATGTCATATAATTCATAGAAATAAATTTTGTAAAATAATAATAATAATAACTCGTAAATGTTGGTTCCTTAACTTATATGTTAAAATTGTTCTGAACATAAAAATCTGCAATAATTTATCAATTTATTTAATGACATAATGCATATTATTTTGCTTTTATGTGACTGTAGATTTTCTTAAAATTGTTAATTATGAACGTAATTGCTCGGTTACATATCAAAAATTAGAAAAAAGCTTGTTTTTTTTAAAGTCTTGTGTCTATTTAGTCCATATTTGGTCATATTTCGACAAGTAGCTAAATTCAGTGTAGAAATATAAAAATACACCAAAGGCACAGTGACAACAAAGTAGAAAAAAGCAAAACATGTTTTTGTCGACGACATTTTTATTACTCGATTCTTTGATAGGTACTCTTTCCACAGTTTTCAATTTTGAAGTTTCAAAGAAATTTTAGAAGTAATTAATCACTTTTTAAAATTTTATTTGCCCACTAATTGCATGTCACAAAATATTTCGAACAATGGCTACATTTGTACTTTGAACAATCTATTTTACAATATATTTTCCTTTTATTTGGAACAACAATCAATAACTAAACGAAGTCTAGAGTTAAGTGTAGATATGTTTGAAAAGTATTTACAGAAATAAATCACAATGCAAGTTAATTATATCATATAAATGCACCTAGGTCTTTTTCTACGCATCTGTTTATACAGCTGCGCATGTAAACTAGTATATTAAATGTAGGGTACCCCTAAACTAAATCTTTTACTTTAGTTTGACATGTGCATATGATATAGTTTTGAAAATTGAATGTTAGTTAAACAATTTTCCAATAACTCTCGATTCATTTGAGACTTAAAACTTTCTTGGGGTTAATAAAAATTATTCATATTATTTTAAATCCGCTGTTTAGTTTTATTGAGTTCTTATCAGAATAAAATTACAAAAAAAAAACTTTCACTTTGAAAATAAGCTATTTTTTACATTGAAAACCATCATTTTTGTTCCAGTATCGATTAAATATATTTGATTCAAAATAAAAATGTAACTATTTCGAAAAGCAAAAATTAGACTGTTATGTTACCTTAACTAATAGAAAAGAATTGTTTTTCCCTATTGAGATAATTTAAGTGGCGTAAAATTATTTGCATCAAAGTGTTAATTTATTCAGGAACGAAATTAAACAAAAAGAATGCTTGAAATAAAGAAGGAATATTTATTACATTTAAAATATTTTCATTTCTTAATAATTGAAATTTATTAAAGGACGGTGAAAATAAAATGTGAATAAACACACACACACATACACAATTACAAAAATAACAAAGACAATGTTTCTTAAGATTTTGCGTTTTTATTAATATGTGATCCATAATAATTATGTGCATTAATAAGTATTTCGGCTAAATTTACTTTTGCAAATCAAGAATTTTTAATAATTTTTAAATTTATAAAAAAAATAATGGTTTTTAATGAATTATTCAGAAAATATCAGAACTAGGCTAAAAGCTGAACACAATATAATTTTTTTTTAAAAAAAGGAAAAAGAACAGAACATAAGAAAGTAAGTGGTTCACTAAAATGAAAGAAGAAAAGGCAAAAGAAGAAAAGGTCGGGAATAAAAATAAGAGAATAAGAAGAAAACCCTCGAAAGTTTGCTCCAACGTCAGTCTGTCCGACAGGGACACATCTTTCAGCTTTGAGGGTGGGTTTTTAGGGGGCTGCGGAACGCAAAAAGGGGTAGTAGGACACGTTGCAGACTCTAAAAAGGAATCTTGGAAAAGGCGAACTTGTTTCGATCAAAGAAAGAGACTGGTTTCAAAGAACTCATTCCTCTTTTTTTACCAATTTTTATCCTCTTTTAAGAGATTCTCATATAAGAAAGCTCTAAAAGCGGTGTTGTTTCTTGTTTCTTTAAAAGCAAGAGAAAAATCGCAGGAATAGATGTCAATCTCCACAAGAATTAAATCGAATAAGTGTGCTATTTTTAAGATTGCCTATTCCAACACAGATACTTCTTTTTTTCCTATTTGGAAGTAAGTACAGAATTACAGAATATGTTATATGTTCCAGTTTGCTTGAACATAAGTCCTTTGGGATATATCCGGGTAGAACTTCACGGTGGCTACGATCTTGCAATTTGTACATATTTATAAAAAATGTTTTTCATTATTCATTATTTTTAATTTATTCAAACAGCTTGCCCATGTTTTTCTCTTTCATCCAAAAATTCTCTATGTGTACTTTGAAATGGATATTTAATTTCAAATGTGAAATTGGTTTTTTATACTTTTTTTGAAAGCCAAGAAGACTGAATGGATGAATTTGTAAATAGGTCATAATGTATCAAAAAGATTATTTGCATTTAGCAATTTGTTAGGCAAAAATAGTGCATCTTGAAAGCATAAGAAATTAAAAATAATAGAAAAAATTTCATTTTAGTTATTCATTCTTTATCACACATTATTGTAAAAAAAGGTTTGAAAATAAATTTTCAAAGAAAAGTACTTTTCTTTCGACTGTGATGTCATATGAATGTAAAAAAGAAAATAAAATCAACAAAACTTTAAACAGGAAATGAAGGAATTTAATTCATATTTTATCTGGAAAAAAACATTCTGAAACTAAGAAAAATTTATAGCTCCAAGGAAATTTGTTTATCAAGAAGAAAAAAAAAAACGAACGGCAAACATTTATTTGCCTATAAACTTTTTCTATGTTCCTTTTTCATTAGTATATTATGCTGCGAAAAATTCATTATTTCAATTAAATCAAACATTTCATTTGTGTTTTTTTTTACTTTGTCTATACAAATATTTACTCTATAATTACATGTATACACTTTTCTTTTGTTATCTCAATATTCATTTCTAACACTTTATTTAGATATTTTGCGTAAGTTAAGAGGGATTTACGTTATTTCGGAAGCTATGGCTCAAATATTCAATGGACCGAGTATTTTATTATAAGCTAAAGTAAAATACCTTTGGAAGAATATATCACACATCATACAAACCCGTTTAGTTGAATAAAATTAAATTGGCGTTTCCTAGTGTATGATGATTTCCCTTAAGATTTCAGCTAAGAAATATGCAATTGTGCACATATACACCTCGTTGTGAGTGTGTGTATGTGTTCGTGCATGTGTGTATATGTGTATGTTCATGCGAGTGTGTGTATATGTGTATGTTCATGCGAGTGTGTGTATATGTGTATGTGCGTGCGAGCGTGTGTACTGTATCACGAGAAGTTTTCCCTCATACAAAATATGATTGACATAAAATATTTCTTCTCACCGACGAACAGTATACATAAAATTTAAATTGAGAAAAGATTGATTAATGTGAAGTCATCTTTCATACGACATGGAAAACTTTTAAGCAGTTGGATAGCAGTTTTGTAGACAGAGTGAACTAATCACGTATATAAAGTTAAATTTGTTTTATATAAATTATATACATTTCAGTTATTTGCTTCACCGGAAATTTATTTGTTCATTTTGCTCTTAAAAAATTCTAAAGATCATTGCAATCTCATTTTCTTTTCGGGCATTATATCTCCTTCTGTGATATTTGGAATCAAGTAACACACCAATAATGCACATTGTAACATTATCCATCGGAGTATATCCTTCTTCCCGAAAAACTATCTGTTCCGATTTCCACATGATCTTGTCATTGTTTGTAAAAATATTGACTTTCCCAATGATCTCATCAATTTTTCATGTCAGTTCCGGAATACATTTAGAATTCTCTCCATTTTTCAACAGGTCCATGAGACATGAGAGTCCAAAACAAAAAAATGATGAATTTCTCTTCTCTTGCATCAGAAGGATGAATATGAGAAGTAATATATTTGATAAATGATAAATTAGACTGATTATTTTAAAGTAAAATGTGTAACTCTTCCTGTAAGTGAAGTTATCTTCATATATAATTATCGAAGCAAACAACAGAACACTGAATTATACTGTCAACCATAAACATTAGGAAAATAACCCGCACTTGCTAAACAAAAAAATATTTATTTTGTTGGCTAACGATCTTTTATTGTAGTAGTTCAGAAGTAAGAACTAACATATTATTTTGTTTATTGAGTCTAATCAACAATTGCAACAGTTTTTTATTGGCAAAATTTAGAGACGGTATAATATGCAAGTACCAAATTTTGTATCTGGTGCATAATTTGTCCTTTTATGATATTCAGGCGGTGTCGTCCTGCATGTAAATTATGGCTAATGATCCTGAATGAAATGGATGAATTGAAAAGTAATATATTTCATAAATGATACATTAGACTATAAATTTTGGAGCAATATATATGTTACTCTTCTTGTGGACGATGTGATCTTCATACATATAAAAGCAAACAACCGAACACTACATTATACCGTGGATAATAAAGATGAAAGGAAATGATTGGTGTTTGCAAAATAAAAACTATTATATATATATACATAATCATTTTGTATGCCAAAAATCTCTAATAGTATTCAAAAGTAACAACTTACATTATTTTGTTTGTGAAATCATACCAAAAGGTGGCATATTTGCTTAGAAAAAGCGAAAGCCGGGATTAAACGCAAGTATCCTATTTTGTATCTGAAGGTCATTTTGTCCCTCTATGTCGTTTGGATGGTATTCTCTTTCACAGAGTGATCTGTCTAATAATTACGATGTACATCACCAATAGCCTTAATATAACTTCAAAGACCAACGTGAATTAAAAATATTAATCATAATTATCACGTCTAAAGGCACCCCCAAACGTTTTGGTGACACACCTTGTGATAATGAATCAAGATCAATTGATGAAGACGATTCCTGAATTTGCAGTTATTTTTACTGCATTTTTTAAGCTACATTAAATTTAAAACTTTACAGTTTGAAGTTTAATAAAGCTTTAACTACACGATGGTTCTTTAGTAAAATCAGGAATCGAACTTCCCGTTCCAGTAATACATCTAAAGGTCTTTGCCCTGGAATACGATACTTTGGAAATACATATAAATTAGCTATAATCATACTTTTAAAAATAAAAAATAAGTTTTTTTTCTTCAAATAACAAATTTGAAAGTCTTATAAAATATTCAAGCTATGGATAAACCCATTCAAATATTGCATAGTAAATTTATGATATTTTTATTGCGTACCACATTATCAGTATTTTAAAACAGCATCAATTGAATATATTCACAATTTTAGGTAGTATTATTCAGATTTTGCTTGTAACTACACATCAAGTTAGCAATAATTAAAAAAAAACTACTGTAACACTTTTAAATGACGAAAAAAACGGGATATCAATTAAAATGAAATAACAACCACACGAATCCTATCTACAACATAGTTATTCTCAATTTATCTACATTCTAATATCTCTCAATTGGTTTTGACACATCTAACACTTGTACTTGATCCCATGAACCGAAATCATTAGTAAAGTTAGAGTAATCTCTCTCATTCTCTTCAAACATTCATATGAAATTAGAATGCTCAGAAAATCATACTGTAAATTTTATTCAAAATATTGATTTTTAGTCACAAAAACCAAGTTAGAATCTAAGAAGTTTGCTAGATCAATTAAAATACTGCAGAGTTTGTTCGATAAAAATTTTAAATTTTGAATGCAAATCATATAGATTTGTTATAAATTTCAAATTATGTGATTTCTATAAATTTAAGTGGAAAAAACACGAAAACGTATTTATTTTTTTTATCAACAAATGATATATTTTAAAATACTTATTTTCATTAAGATTTCTTCAGGCACAATTTTATTTTCAAATATTTAGTACTAGAATTAAATAATTAAAAAGTAATTTCATCATCTTTATTTAATGACTATAACTCGATTCATATATTTTTGTACTGAAATGCATCTTACCAATACAGTATACGCATAGTACATAATTCTCATTGATGAAAATGTGTTGAATTATCATTTATAATGTTGTCAATACATTGTGAGCATTAAACGCTTGTGAGAAATTGGTAAGCAATTCAGATTTCTTTAGATATTATTTTTGCTTCTTATATAAACTTAAAATTGTTCTAAAAATTAAAAAAAAAATTACCCAGATTTTCCTGTTTTGGTGATTTATTTGATAACAATATAACAAATTCAAGGAATTTCTTCAAAGTAGTAATCACAATTTAAATGGTAATTGAACTTATCATGTGTCTCGTAAAACTTTTAATAAAAAATTTAAAACTTTTTGTTTATAAAAAAAATTATAGAAAAGAGTTAAGCATACGAATTATTTAATCACCGTGGTAATATGCATATTTTACAAAGGAATAACTGCATTGCACTTCATTTGCTATATTAAAAAGAGCTAATTTTGTACATTTTTTCCATCAAAAATGTACATCTAATCTCGCTTTAAAAAGTTTTATGATTATTAAGTATAAATATAAATACTTCAAAAACAAAATATGTAGTTGCAGAAAAGGTATGTGTGTTTTCAGTAATCTTAAATAACAAGTTTAAAAATTTATGTTTCTCTCTAATCTTGCATCAGTTGTTATATCTATATTTTGATACATAAACTATATCGATAAAAGTGGTAAATATTTTCTTTTTAAATAATGTTATAATTTTGAAAAATTGAAATATATTTAAGTTGATCTATCCAGGTTTTTAAAAATCATATACCCCTCTATACCTAAATTTTCATGAAAAATCTTAGTCAATAATCGTGATTTGCGTGTTTATTTAAACATGTAAGTTCTTTTAAAATGGAAATGACTAGCTTTTAGTTGCTACTTTCGTATAATTTTAGAAATTTTAGAAATTAAATAAATTAAAATCCATATATTTCACCTTAAGAGTTAGGAAATAACTAACTGTGAATATATATTATCCTTGAATCGTGCATGTATTAGCTTTAAAGAGATTGCTTAAAAATAAGGGTCTGTATACTTGTAAAGAAATAGTTATACAATATTGTATCGAATGTATTTTGTTCTATGTTGTGCTTGGAATTAATTTTAAATAATTGTTGACTGAAAAAGAAATACGTGATGATAAAGCAAGTAAAATAAATAGAGGAAACATGATTCCTTATAAACACATTGGTTTCAATTTAAATACTTTAAAAGTAACTAAGTAAAATGATTTAGATTGATCGGAATTTATCTTTTTTTCTTTGAATGTTTTAATTTGTAAGGATTAGTGAGAGAGAAAGAGAGAGATAGGGTTATTATAAACTAAAATATATTTCTTTTTCTAATGCCATGAGCCTGATAATAAAAAAAAAAATAAAAAGCACGTGTTCTTTCAAAAGAAAAAGTAAAGTATAAGGGAAATAAAAATAATTTAAGTGTCATTCACAGAGAAGTTCTTTCTTTTTCCCATTCAATACTGCCCCTATCACCTTAGAATTTAAAGACTCAAGCAGGAGAACGTGACCAGGAATATCCGTCTCAAGAAACGTCCAGTTCAAAATGCTAAGCTTTTTGTTTGCCTTTGATGTGTAATTTACTTTTTCTTCGTGTGGTATCCATGTTAGTACATTGTGTAGATTTAAAATTTCCTCACAAATCCTTGTTTATACAAAAGTAAGGAAAACATTACACAAATATTTTTTATTATACAAATTATACTTATATTTGACAAAATTCCAAGTCCATGTATTAGTAAAATAAGAATCTATAGAGCTTACAGATTTATTTTTCTAACACATAGCTTCCAGAGAAAACATTGTGAATACTGAAATTTTACGGAAAAAAACCACGTATGCTTCTTCAAAAAGGAAAAAAAAATGTCCAGTTTCCTTCATATTTTAACATAAAATTTTTGGGTTTCTTTCTTTTCAAAATTCTGGTATATTTGTTAACAGTATAAAAGAAAATATAGCATGAAGTTACGTAAGGTCTTAAGGAGAAACCTGCATAAAAAATAAGAACGAAAGCTACTCACATTTGTTCAAATTTAATACATTTTTTGTCGAATATAATCTTTTGTTTATTGTTGCATTTTTAACTCATCCATAAAAGTTATTTGAAAAGTATTATTAAAAATTAATTAATATATATATATATTAATAAAGTAATAAAAATAAATATAAATAAATAAAATATTTTTTATTTTTTAAAATATATTATATATATATATATATATATATATAATCAAATATTCTTAAACAAATCGCAGGAAAAATATTTTGAATTTAATTTGCATATGTTCATTTTTATTCACTTCTATTAACTATATAAAAAATTGTCATGTCTTCAATTAAATTTCATTTAACTGTTTAGTTTAATATCTGCTATTTTGAAATAATTCAAGAATTATGTGTTTCTTATTATTTATTGTACTTATATATTTCTTCTGCATTAGCATAATAAAACTTCATTATTATGCAAAGAAATTACCATTTTATTAAAAATATTTTACTTAGTAAAATGTAGAAATGAAATTATGCAATTATTTTTCCTCGTGTTACTATTTTGTTTTATTTTTTTTTTTTATCTGTATGCTTTAGCGCAAAAAAATGCAACTGCATTTTTTTGTTCGAAAAGTACAAAAGCTGCTTAATTTTCAAACGATGCCAATAAATAGTACATCTAGTTGTTTATTAGAATACGCTAATTCGCACTTTTGAAAAATTATATTAGAATAATCTTCATTTTGAGTTCAGTTTATGCGAGGTATTCCTTCCAAACTGTTTTTTTTTTCTATAATTTTTCTGAAAAATACTACATATAAAAAGTGAAATATTAATCTCTGGAATTAATTTTAACATCGAATGTTGATCAAAGAAAGTTTGATTTCTTTTCAAGAATTTAAACTTTTTGTACATCAGTCACATAGAAAATTGATTTTATGGAATATTTTTTTTCCATTGTTTTAAATAAAAATTAAACATTGTTTTTATTTAAAGATTCGTATATTTGAAAGAATACAAGTTTTCTTTTAAATGAATAACAGTTTCTGTTTTAGTCAATAGATTTTTCATCGTGTAAAAAAGTTTTCAAGAGACTTTTTTTGGAATTAATTAGAATCTTATTCCTTCAGTTTCTTAAAAGTTCCTTTGAAATTAAAAAAAATATGTTTTCGAAAATGGTTACTTAATTGTAATTGAAGCTTTCAACATGTGCAATGAATGAAATGGCTCATAAAGATAAAACATCAATTTACTCTGTACATTCTTCTATGTGTAATAGGTCTGTTTGCAATTTTATGAAGAAAAATATTTAAATTAATTTACTATTAAAATTTTAAACTTTTAACCTTTGAAATTATTTTATATTTTTACAACAAAAAATGTGTTTATTATATTTTTAAAATCAGAAATTTTAGTTTCAATTTTTTAATAGAGTGAAAAATAAGTTTCTAAAATAATTAGACATTTTGAACTTTTCTAATTCTTTTTGGAAATAGGTTATTTTTTTAAACTGAAATATTACAAAAGAGGCTAATTTTGATTTGAATGTTTTCCTGTTCAAATATAGTAAATCTTGGTAATTTCTTTGGAATCAATACAGCTTTGAGAGCGACAGAGTGAGAGTAAGTATTATATTAACGTCGTACTATAAAGTTTCACGTCAATACTGCTTTGACAAAGTGGTTTTTATAAATGGAAATATAATAATTTGTTCAGTATTATTTACAATATTTTATTGCGATAACAACTGGAATGAATATTCTATTTTTATACAAATGAAATCGTTAATCATGAAGGGATATCGTAAAGTTTTAATTATTTACTACGAATAAGTACTGGCAAATTCACGTGGAAATGATAGATGTGATAGCCCATTACATGATACTGTTGTAAGATGGAAAAATAAATTCCAAGCTGGTTAAATGCCTCTTACAGTGGCCCAAGTATTGGAAGACAAACACTTACGTATGATGCTGCCCCTGTGTAAAAAAAGTTGATGACTTTACGTTATTAAACTGAAAAGTCAATCAACCAAATGACCAAGAATGAGGCTGATCTTAGTTTTAGACTATGTGTAAATTTATTCTGTTTAGAGCTGAATATATCAAAAGTGTCAGCACTTTGTGTTTTATAATTATTGACTCCTTTCAAGAATCAAAACGGCACGCTTTGTCAAGGAACATGTTGAATTATTTAACCTTTGAAACATAATTTTTCCTTAAAAAAAGATTTGTTTTTCTAAGAAAACACATTTTAGAACCTTGTTTCAGCAAAAGAAAATACACATAATAAATCAAAGATTTTGTTTTGATTTTGATCTCCACTTTGCACAGATACGAGCTTATTATTATACAATCTCGCACGCACAACTGTCTTTTTGAATTGCTGTTAATATGAAAAATATATTTTTGTCAGTAAAAATATTTATTTATACCTTTTCAACGGAAATAATAGTAATAGAAGTATCTATTTAAAAGAAAAATATTCAGAATTTCTTCTGTGGGATGTACTTAGAAGCAAGGGGCAACACATAATCCAACATATCAGGTATTACACACACACACATATATATACAGGGTATCCAGCCTTAATGTGACCCATTAGCTAATTCCCGAACCGTTCGGTTTAGATATGCACTTCCAATTTGAAAAATGTTTTAAAACAGGTAAGGAATGTTTTTACGTACTTTTCGAACCAAAAAACCCATTTAGAAAAAAATTACAAAAATTAATTTTTATACGGTCCCCAGGTCCTATCACTTATATTTAGAAATAGATGCAGTATACAAAAACAAAGTAAACACAAAAAGTTTCATTTTATTACGATAAAAACTAGCCGAGCTATGGAACTTTGAAAACCATACTTTATATGCATTTTCTAGGCTATTTTCAAGAAGCTAGTAAGGGCCGTCTCCAGTGTGAAATTAGTTGGAACTCTGCTGGGAAACTTTCGCTCTTGCACGTCACTCTTATGTAAATCATTTTTAAATTTAAAAGCATACGTTAATAATACAATAATTGAGTGCTTATGAAATAAAATTTATTCTGTGTATGTGTAAAACGTAGAAAAAATTAAATATTTTGGAAGAAGAAAACATTTCAATAGGAGTTCTAAAAACTAGTCTTATATGCTACGGTTTTAGTCTGATTTGCTGCGTTTTTGCTGATCGTGACGAACGTTAAAAATCTGTTGTGAAGTCGCTTGCAATTGCATACAGTCTTATTCTAATATTACGACTTTTAGTAGGGGAGAACGAGATGTATACAAATGAAGAATCCTGCGAAATGGTACTGTTTTATGGGCAGTGTAATCGAAATAGGAGAGAGGCGGCAAGACTTTATGCCATTTAATTTCCCACTCGAAGACATCCATCTTATTGCACAATTGCCCGTGCTGTTCAGCGCTTGTACAAAACTGGGAGTTGCAATAGACGTATTCCCTGTCTCGTGCCTTCACCATTATTTAAGTTAATTTGATCATTCTGATATAATAAAACCCCTGATTCATGATTGGCGCATCATTCCACATTATGCTATAATTTGAATGACAAATCTTGTATTATTTTGCTGCTATTTGTTAAAACAAGGTGTTTTAATCTTTTCAGTACAAGTTGTATTTCTTTAATTTAATTTTTCTTGTTTACCATACCGCAATACAAATTGTAAATCTATGATGTTTACTACGATGTTTTAATTTTTCTATGTTTTTTTTTTTTTTTTTGCTCTTTCTGTAGATAGTGAATTAATGTGCTCTAAACTCACTTTATATACGACCCCTTTTCTGAGCAACTCAAATGCTTCAAATTTATGTAGGCATAACTCGGCCAGTTTTTATCGTAATAAAATGAAACTTTTTGTGTTTACTTTGTTTTTGTGTACTGCATCTTTTTCTAAATATAAGTGATAGGACCTCGGGACCGCATAAAAAATTAAATTTTGTAATTTTTTTGTAAATGGGTCTTTTGGTTCGAAAAGCACGTAAAAACATTCCTTACCCTTTTTAAAACATTTTTTAAATTGGAAGTGCATATCTAAACCGAATGGTTCGGGAATTAGCTATTGGGTCATATTAAGGCTGGACACCCTGTATATAACGACGACTCTATTTTCTTTTATTCTGCTATTTACTTAGCACAACACACTACACAATATTTTGTGGGATTTTCCTTGTTTGGAATTGCTGGAGCAAAACTGGGAAAAGTACGTCCCATTAGTCTTAGAATTTCAGAAGGTTTTGATCTACTCGATTTTTTTATATTTGTATCACTAAGATAATTTTGCATAAATCTTTCTACTAATTTGCTTCTGAAATCTGTTTTTCCACCCCTGTTTTATTACAATACATATGCGTTCCAAATTCTGATATCTAGCAAATGAAAGAATACACCTCAGAATTTTTTAGAGAGTAGTGCGTCTATTTAAAATATTTTCACCGGGAAAAATTTTCATTGGATTGAAGCACTGCGGAAACGGGAGATTTTGTCTAGTTAAAACAGCATCTGCTAATGACTGAGCAGATGCATTAACGGCAAGAAGACATACGCCTTTAGTGTTCATATTATCAGAGTATCTGTTTTTCCTACAATATATACATGTTCCAAATTCTGATCTCTAGCAAATGAAAAAATATACTTCAAAGTATTCTAAAGAGTAGTTTGTCGATTTAGAATATTTTTACCGGGAAAAATTTTCATTGCATTCAAGCACTGCAAATATGGGAGATTTGTCTAGTTAAAACAGCATATGCAAATGATTGAGCAGATTTATTGTCAGCAAGCAGAGGTACGCCTTTAGTGTTCATATTATCAGAGTATTAGACAATTTTAGTAGTGCTCAATAATAAGCATTAATAATGGATTGACTCTTCTTAAACCACTCTATTGGGGTGGACCACGACAGTACCAAAAATAAACTGCATGATCTCCTTACAAACTTCCAGCAAAGTAGCTGTGTTTCTAATCTTTGCTAATCACTTCGTTCTATTTAGAGATCCAAGACTTAACTATAATTATCATTTACCGATAAAAATCATCTTCATCTTGTTTTAAACACGATTTAATTAGAGCGAGTAAATCAAGTTAAACAAGGTACACTCGAGGTAATTCGAGCGGGCCAAATTTTGAACTGCTGTAATTTTCACATTCGAATCTAAGCGAGTGCTGTCTGTTCTCGTGAGACTGACTGCGATCCGTTGTCGTGATTTCGAAAATTTAGATAAAGGTCATGGTTTCTCATATTTGCTTTATAGAAGTTTTAATTCCATTTTTTTTGTATCAGCAGACATGTTACTTTTTGCCATTTTGGTTCCATTATTTTTTTTTACATAATTAATGGATCTAACTCAATAAATTTCACTTCTCTTTTGAATTTTAGAACACATTCTACATTTGGATCAATGTGCAGAAAATGATTTTCTTAACTTCCACCAATCGTGTTAGAGTAGCTTTTAAAAAAGGAACTTTTTTCGATTGCGCTACTTGAAAACCACGAAAAAAGGAGTTGCATTGTGAAACATTTAATATAATGAAAATTTATAAATAAACTCTAATAAAATATATATTCGTGACTTAGCCCACAGAGATGTTAAAAGTTTATAAAAATTTCTTTTCTTACCTTACCCTATTGTGTAATGTATCGTTGTACATATCTTACCACTGAAAACACTTAAAAGAGATAGATGATATTCATCGCGCAGTCTATAATTCTATTTACACGCTTTTTATATTTATTTTTAAATGGATCAATGTTTTCCTATTTTATAGTTTTCACACTCAACGCAGTTTCTTCTTTTTTTTTACATCCCCAAACCATCTATATTGAAATACAGAGAAAGGGTAAAAAAGCGGCTAAAATTGTTTTCAACTTTTATTACATCAAAAAAATATGTCAGAGAAAGGGAGATGAAAACGATACAAACATACTCGTAGATGGTGAACAGAACTTTGGCTTGTTGCCAAACAGTAGTTGAATAGACCTGATGGATTTATTATCTTCAATATTTACTGCCCTTCTTCGGAAATTCCATTCTGGTTTATATCATAAAGATAGTATTAGATGGGGAAAAAAAAACAGGAAGAAAATATTTTACTCCATTTTTTCATACTTTCTATAATTCTTCCATTTAAGCTCTACTGCAATAACTATGATGAAGACAAAGCCATTCAGTAATGAAATGTGTTGATAAAAATAATAAATAGGAATTACAATGGATAAATGGAACCGGAAAAAAGAAATATATTTATTTCGAACAATTTTAATCATGAAAAGTTCCATTTTCACACACATCATTCGATACAAATGTAACATAAAATATTTCAATCTAGAATTTCAATTTTTACTTTTAAAATTGAATTTTCAATTGGGGTCATGATCCGGGATGGTTCTGAATCGTAAAAATAACCTATTAATCGATTTTCAATCGATTCCTGATTGTTGTGCGATAAAAAAGTACAAAAATAATGATTAAAAATACAAAACATAATAAATTACTATCCGCTTACATATTTAAATAACTTTTAATAATTTTTTAATTTTTTTTAAATATATCTTCTGGATACTTTAAGATTTTTAAGGCGTTTTCATAAAAGTTTTTCCTGCATTTTTCTGAAAACTGAATTGAATATTAACATGCCTCATTTTACTTAATTTCTAATTCACATTTAATATTTCAAACATCAGGTAAACGGAAGTAACTTTCTTTTTAAGAATTTATTAATTCCGTAAAATTATTATCTTTTTTACGAATGCATACCAGACGGCTATAAGACATCAGTATTTACAGAAAAATAATTATAAAAATTAAATAAACACCATATAATGAAATATTCTTCTGAGAAAATCTTTGAATTGCAAGGGAGATTAGTAATGAAATTTGGATTTCAGAGCTCTCAGTCTTAATTGTCGTACACAATTTAAATAAAAAAAAATATATACTTATTAGAAACCTTTAAAATTAATAGAAAGTATGCACTCTAATGGAATTGTTACAAAATAGCCATGTCGCAATTATTAATAATACACTTTTTATCAGAAAACTTTAAGGTATCCGACTACTCTAAAATTGTGAATTTTGCCAACAATTGACAGTTTTTTGTATTTATTTTATAGTCCTCTTATTAACGTTTTAAAAATACAAAGTTTATTATTTTCCGTTCACAAGAACAAAAACTACAAGTATTTTAGCAAAAGCAGATACCATAATTTTAGCAAAATATATCATATTTAAAACGCGTTTTACTCGAAATGTGTTTTTTTTTTTTGAAAATGCTCAAATGGGGATCACTTAAAAAGTTTTGAAAATAATCAACTGAAATTTTTGTGTATGTTGTGTATAATAGAAGAAGTGTTTTAAACTTCAGATTCATCAATAACTGTTTTAATACACACTTTACTGTCTCTTATATGAATATAATCACTGTTTTTAAAAGCAATTTCACCTTATAGCTAAAACAAAGTGCTCTAGTTTTTGAAAATTTGATATTTCTCTTATCCTTAGATTATTTCAAAAATGAATAGAAAAGCAGCACATCAGAATTGAAAAATTGAAAGTTTGTTTATAAATATTTGGTACAGAATGGGGCCGTTACTTTTGTAAATATTTATCAATTTTTTCCCCATTCAAGTAATAATAATTTTTTTTTCTTCTTAATTTTAGGATATTTTTCTTGAAATTTTTAAACAAATCTAGAAACAACAAAAAAATCCCCATATATTCATTTATTCTTAGAAAAGTTGCCACAAGTAGTCGGATACCTAAATATCACTTTAAAAAACCACAGTTGAAAATATTCAGATTTTATGTACATTAAACTGAAATTTAATATACATTAAATCATATCCTAAAATCCATTTAATTTTTTGGGGGGAAAGGGGGGAGGTTTAGATAAAACTATATATAAATTTAGAATTATTATTATTTTCTTTACTATTTTGAAAACTCTGTTTCATATATTTGATTATAACTGAGAAAATAAGATTACAAAATTGTTAAGAAACAGGAAATTAATCAATATTTCTACACATAACTAACCAAATTCTTCAAAACAATCCTGTTTGGTTTCGTATGGAGTTACGTTACCTCGATAATTTAAAGTGCTCCACTGCTGTATATGAGTGAAACAGCAGTGGTACTTTTCAAATAAAATCACACAAACATAACGTATTTTATCTGTATTTTAATGAAATACATAATAGCAAGTAATATAAAAAAAATTAAGTATATTCCTACTTAGGTTAAAAAAAAATTATTTTACATTTTATTAAATAGTTACAATTAATGTAAATATGCATATACATATGACACACATATATATACATATATGTATATGCACATATACATATGACACATATATATATACATATATGTATATGCACATATACATATGTATATGTATACACTTAACATACATATATGTAACATACATAAGTTACATATATGTATATACATAATCACAATATTAAGTGACACATTAGAAAGCGGTTTTCCTTGCAATTTTCCATTTTCCTTTCTATATATGGTGTTAGACTATTTTTTGTTACTATTAATCCATAAATTTAATTTAATTATTCAAATAATAATAGTATAGTAAAAAAAAAGGGATTACAGTCTCAGAAAATAAGCCATCTCAGGTGGGATTCAAATTCATAACCTTTGAATTTGATGTCCAAAGTGTTATCCATTGCGCTACAGGGACAGGACGAGCGAGTCACATTTCTATATACTTTGTTGGACTGTTTATTTGTGTATGTTACTATTTAGTCCCTTTTTAATTTAATTAATGAATTAATATTTGAAAACACTGTATTAAAATCAAATGTCATCGAATACAAGTTTTAAAAAAAGTATTAGAAATATTTTATTAACGACTGAAAATTTGAACAATATATATATATATATATATAGCGAGAGAATGAACTAATAGTAGGAATTGAAAAAATAGGTTTTATATATAATGATTAAAAATAATTTCCCTAAATAACCAACATTTCTACTATATTATTTTGAAACCATACTTACTGTAGTATTAATGTTTTGCAATAATCTTTTATTATTGTTCACATAAAAAAATATCGTGTGTGTCAAATGTTCTTTTTCTCGTTCATATGCGGATGAAATCTTATTGTTGAATGTGTTACTAAACAGCAGCACAAACGTTTTGTAGATAGTATGAAAGATATGAATATAAATCATATTTTTTATAAGTTGAACTAATTTGTTATTAATATGCATTAGATATCACTGAGTTTATACTTAAAAGAAAATATTGTTTATACGCTCCTTTTTAATATACCTATATCTCGCTTAGCTTACTTAACGCGTAACGTTAGCTTGTTTAACTTGTAACATTAGCTAGCTCAACGTGCATTGCATTCATTTAGAAGTATTTGATACCTAGTATTTCAATCTGGGTAAAAATTATATGGATTACAAAATATGTGATTGACAAGAAGCCAGTTTTGAGTGTAAATCAGGATTTAATTCTAGAAATCCATGGGAAGTGAAGGAGTAATTCAAATCAAATTAGATTCAATGCTTACAAGAGTCAAAAAAGTATAAGAAGAATCATAGAGTAATAAGAAATGTCGTTCTAGTGGAACACTTCTATCATAAATATTGATTTATTGATTTCAATATGTATTTACTTCTAAAAAGGTATGCGATATTGATAAAATGTAGCTAGTTCTACTATAAATAATCTTTTTATTGTAATTTTGCGCATTTCTTACTAATTTACAAAGATAGATTCCTTTGGACTGCAATCCTCTTTCATTTTAAAACGAAAATCACTTTTACATAATGAGCAATTTCAATGATATGTTTGGAATTGTGTGTGTGTGTGTAATATACATTAAAAATATTACTCAAAAATGTGTATATACTTGTAACTTTTTTTTTCAAATATCAACTTATATTTCTCCTTAAATTAAATGTAAAGCATTTATAGCTACTTATAATACATTAGTTCTTTATTGTGAAATTAAATATTATAAATTCAGCAAATATATTTAAGCAACTAAAAATCAAAGTATCAAAATTTTAAAAAAAGTTTTAAAAAAGCTAAGTTTTTACTTCCAGGGTAAGGCTCACTCTTTTATTTTCTGAATTACAAACAGCATATGAAGCACTAAATTGCTATTGCAAATTGAATAAAACTTGTAGGAAACTTTATATCAATTGCCATTTAACACCATTTTCCTATTTCTTTTATTAAATGCAAAAAGCAAGGATTATGTGATATATATATATATAATTTTATCTTAAAAATTATTAAATGAACCACAATTTTATATTTAATGTCAAAGAGTTGAATGTTTTTTGACTGAAAAGTATAATATTTTTCTACACATAAGATATGTAGCAACACCTACACTGGATTTGAAAACTGAAAAAAAGAAATATTCTTTTTAATATTTGTTTTGTCTAAGAAAACACAGATTAGTTTTTACTTGTCAAAAAAGTAAAAATAAAGAAAAATCTTATGACAACGATAAACTACCTAAGAAGTAGATTTAATTTTTTTCCCACTGAGATTTAAAAATGCACAAAAATTTTTACAACACTTTGTCAGACGAAATAAGGCATATGTCACATTGTTTTTTGTCCAAGCTAAAAAAAAATAAAGTCTCATTTTTCAATTATTTTGTTTGCTTTCTCCTTTCCTTTTTTATGAAGAACTTAAACATATTTTATACTTTTTTCCGGTACCTTTCAACATTATTTTATGCACATTGTCAAGCTTTTCTCTCGCAGATGACATTTATTCATCTTTCTTGCCTGCTTTTCTTTTAATTTAGTTAAGCAAAGTGTGCGTTCCTATGAAAAGAGTCGTAAAATTTATTCTTACCTTTAATATTACAGTAAATATCCAACAGCATTGTTCTTTTGTATTTGATATTATAAAAAGTTTTCACATGTACTGAAAATAAGTCATATTTTGTATCTATTGTTAAAAGTGAGTTTATTATAAATATACTTAATATTTTAATACAGTTTTTGAAGAAACATATATATATATTTTTACTTGAGACAACATTTTGTGATTGTATAAAATTAAAAATTATTTAAAAAAACTTGTGAACGAATTGAAGAAGCACTGAAGTTAATGTCAATAAAAATTATCTCTATATTATAAAACGAAGATCTGTGTAATGCTTTCAATCCCAGTCTGTGCCATTTTCAATGATTTTTTTTTTAAATTTTCATTTATTTGTTAAAATAATTTTTTTTATCAGATTAGATATTTTTTTTATCGTAGAACTCCTAGAAATTAAAAGAATACTTTCAAAATCAATTCTATGATTTTAAAGAATGAAAGAGAGCCTTTTTAGTAGAACAAAATATTTCAATGTAAATTTTAATTATAGCCGCCCATCCGATATAGTGGTTAGTGACGCTGAATGTGGTGCCGTAGAGTCTGGGTTCGAATCTCGGGAAAGGCATAGATGTTAGTGTTGCAAT
Source organism: Trichonephila clavata (assembly GCA_019973975.1). Taxonomy (NCBI): domain Eukaryota; kingdom Metazoa; phylum Arthropoda; class Arachnida; order Araneae; family Nephilidae; genus Trichonephila; species Trichonephila clavata. The sequence goes on from BMAO01004728.1 coordinate 25,178, forward strand.
CCTTCTTTTCTTTGTGATGTGTGCTTCACGCTTACATCTATGTAAGACCCCATATGATACTTTGTGGTGCATGAGGTTATAAATGTTCTCACAATAAAAAAAAAGAGATCTTAATATTATAATTATTGGGAGAAAAATGATTTATTCAAAGTGTATTATGAGTATAGAAATAATAGAACACATTTTTTAAATATCAATAGTCAAATAATAGGTATTTTAACAATGAATATATAAATTTAGAATTAATAAAAGGAGAATGAAATATGTAATTTGTTGTGTAAATTAACAAGTATTGTTTCTAAAATTAATTTCAGAATTTTTCCATTTTTTCTTTTTATTATATTTTAAAAGTGAAATTACAAAATAGAATTCAAATTTCTCTCTAAGAGAGAATGTAAACATAATAATTCACAATTTGCCTTTTAAATGAAATTGTTTCATTCAAATCCAGTTAAATTAATTTATTAATAAATTAAATACTCTTTCATAAGTAATATTGCCTGTTATTGTGGGAATTTAAGTATTTTTGTTTGATTTAAGTTTTTATTACTTTAAAACATACTACATTTAAATTTGTATTGCTAAAAATGTAGATATTATTTTAATTACCCTAAAGTATTTGAAATGCATACATCTTTTTAAACAAATCATCGCGATTAGTTTCATCTATTTAAACTGATAAACAATTTCAACATTATACTAAATAAATCTTTCACTTTCCTCTGGGCAATTTTTAATTTTTGCGGAAGTATTTTTTACATAATTTGCATAATTAGACATTGAATTGCCTTAATGTTAAGCCGACGAACTATTTATTTTACATATCACAAACCTTTCACGAGTTTTAATTGTCATGAACTCATATGTAAATAAAGGTCTAAATTTAAGAGTAAATTTGACAAATGAATACACCAGATTAAATAAATAAATTAATTTTCTACTGCATTCATTCATTAATTTACTGGCGAAGATATTTTTTTCAGTTCGCTGAGCATCGTAATACTCTCGTACAATGAGAGATCGAAATTATAAGTAAATAAGCGCATCTTGAGGGGTAATTACGTACTTCCCTTTTATCACTAAAGTGCGTATTCTGGGATCCAATTAGAGCCATACTCGGTACCTTTACTTATCTTTTCAAAATTAAATCGAGCATTTGAAACCATCAAGCAATCAATTAACATCCGCTCATAAATTGGACAAACTAAATGAAAACTCACGCAATTTGTATGTTAAAACATACTCTTCAAAGGGATTTTCGTTTGAAGTTTAAGCTCCTTACGCGTCAGCTACGTAATGAATATTTATTTCAACCGAATTTCTACCCGTATATTATTCAAGCTTAAAAATTCAGAAGCAGCAAATTAATCAGAATAACTCCAATATGGATGTAACGAATTAATCGATATCGAAGATGCAATGAATTCTTTACGCCGCAGAATATCGATTGTGATCATTAATCATGCTTATCGATTAGTTCAGGTTACGAATCGTATCGTTACGATAAGCCAGTATCAATGAGGGCCTATCGATATTGGATATTCATGTGTCCCTTTGTTTCTTTTACAATGAAGGCACATTTTATTGAGTGTCCGATGCTTTAGGGAATGGAAAACTTTAGGGTAATTAGTTTTCTAAATTTCCCATTCATCATTTGATTATGTATGCGGGTGGCTTTAAACATCACCGGAATTAAAATGCAGTCCCGTAACGGCTTTTATTGTAATCGATTTAATTGTTACTGCGTGATCGGTTGCTCTTATTTGATATGTGATGGTTAAAAATTTTCACACATGTGCCCCCAAACCAACCTATTGAATAGATAAATGTGGCACTATTTTTTTTTATTAACTGATATAGAACACCATTAGAAAACTGAATTCTTCTAACGATTACTGAAATTTATATTTGTGTTTTGTTAAATAGACAGGTAATTATATACGTCTGGCCGATAATGAATTTAAATTTCTGACTAATATTTTTTTTTTATTACAAAGGGAAAAAAACGAAAATTAATCATTTGAACTGTATGTAAAATTTGTTTCTAGATTTGAAATTACCAATATTTCCTTATTTCTAACCAATAAATATTATTGATACAAAATTAAAAACGATATTCACAATTCCCACATTATGAAGAAATTACTGAATGTAATGTAGATTTATCGTATACACAAATAGTGTTCCTAATAAAAGTAATATATTTTAGCTAAAGAACTAAATTTTAAATTGTTTTTTTCTAAGAGATATTAAATGTGCTTCACAACTTATATATATTTCTGGTTTGTATCTTCTAGCTTTGTTAATGGTATAATTTAATATTGACATTTTATTATACTGTACATTTTTTCATCTTATGATACTATATATATATGTATGTATTAAATAAAAGCTTTGCTTAAACTTAACTTGTAAAATAATATTTGGTGTTTTATTATTTAAAAAAAAGACAAATCAATTCTTACATTATTTGTTTCACACAAATCTGTTCTGTATCTGTTATTTATGAAATATAAAATAAATTTGATTTTTCCCTTGTAGGTAAGTGGTTTTCTCGTATACTTCAAGCTATATTGTTCCATGCGTTCTGAAGAACTTTGAAAATCAAAATGGGTTTCACTCTCCATTGCATTTAATGTAAGAATCTAAGATTTAACTTAAATATGCGAAAGTAGTAAGTATTTAAGAAAATCAATTTACATAATTTTAGCATAACTTTTTATTTTATATAAAATAAATACATTTCTTGAAATATATGTACATATTTCCATAACACATACTATTTTTATAAAAAAGTATAATTAAAAGCATTTTCTTTATAAATAATATTTAATGGTGTAATTTAATGGATAAATGGAATTTTATCCTTACGTATGTAAAATACAATACTTTATATAAAAATGTATACATTTTTCACACTATTTTAAATAAATTGTATGTGTGAAAGGAATATGTGTATTGATTATTATCTAGATAATGGAAAATAGTTATGTGCTTTTACTATTTTCAAGCGAAAGAAAAATCTATTATACATTTTTTTTTCAATCATTTAAAATTTTCTGGAAAAAATGGTATTATTAAAATTTTTAGTGATACCTATTTCAGAAAAATTTCAATTAATTTAGAGAATTCAATAATAATAATAATAATAATAATGATAATAATCAAATATTAAAAATATAAATAGTTTGGCATAGTTTCTTTTATCCTGAAATATTTAAGCTTTATATGTATTAATCTAATTTTGTACAATGAGTTTTAAATTTGACTTAAAATGTTGAATTCATGTCAGATAAAGTAGAAAGCATACATAATTAAAAATGAATTTAAAATTGCTGATTCATCATAAATTATTTAACTATAAAATGCATCATGTTTTGAAAATTAGTAAATTTTTCATTGTAAAATTAATATCAAATACTTTGTTTAATACTTCTTAATAATAATTGGAAGTATTTAGCTTTAAAAATTGATTTTACGAACATTCTGAATTAATTTAATAAAAAAACTAACTTCACTGATTAATCCATTAATACTAAAACAGCATATATTAAAACATAAAACACTTTTATTCGTAAGACAAGAAGCTGAATTTGTTTAAATGAATATAAATGCAGTATACTGTGGGAAACTTTTAAGCTGCTAACAAGTTGAAACTGGTGACGATGGAACAATTCGCTTTATATTCTTTATTTATTTAGTTAGAACAGAAAGAAATTGGAAAGTATATTAATCATAAAATACGGGAATACCTTGCAAGTAATTTCATTTTTCAAACATGGCTCCGCAATTATTTAGATTTTAAAAGAGAAGAAGAAAATTATTTCTAAACTTAATTTAATCTATCGTAATGCAATAAAAATTCTAGAGAATGAAATCAGTTATGTTCAAATAATTTTATAAAGATTTATTCCCTTGATTTAAAAAAAAAATACAACACACAATCTGAAGATTTAATACCTGAAATATATTATTTGCACTCAAGAGACGAACGAAGAGACTCTAAAACGAAATATTTGGCGGATTTTCAACAATTATTTTCTCCTTCAAAGTTATATCAGAATTGTATTTACTTGAGACTATTTAAATGAAATTTTGGAATCCAAAATAATTAGTAAACTTCCAATAAAATATGATTCTGAATTAGAGCTAAAAGAAATATAAATTTTACTTATTTACAAAAGTGGCATTCTCTTTATATAAAAGTTTTAAAAATTTTTAATTGTGCCTCAATAGTTCATACCCATGTATCCTGACAAACTGACAAATTTGGTTACATGTATTTATGAGGATATTATATAGAAAGTAATGTTTTTAATTCCTTCAAATGTCTTTTTCGCATGAGCTCTTATAAATGACAAAAATGACTTAAATTAGCTAAAGTTTCAATATGATGTAATCTAGCTTGAACAATCGTTGCGAAAGTATTTGATATATGTTTAAAATGATAATCAGACTGAGTAAATGGTTCATGGAAGTAACTATAATATTAATTCCTTTTATTAGCGATGCGTCAAAGAGATTTTGGTTTCTGAAAACTACCTCTAAATTATAATAAAGTATGACATAAAATTATAGATTTTGATTGTATTTCAAGAAAACAAATTTTAATTTTCGAGAGTCTTGGTATTAATCTTAATAAACAATATAGTAAATCGAGTAAACCCTTTCCGTCTGAAGCCCGAGCAGGCTTAACGTACCACACTGGCTCATCCCGTGTATAGCTCTAGCACAGTGAAAATGAACACTCACAGTCAGTCTTTTCCGATTTATTTCAAGTATGCTTTTTATAGAATCGAATGATTTTACTTAATTTTCTAGGTTAGCAAAAACAATACAACTTTTTGATTCATAATCCCAAAATAAAAAGAGCACGGAAGAAATTACTGCCATTGCAATAAATTCATAAACAAGCAATAACGCTAAAAGTTAAAATTAATTCAA
>BMAO01004729.1:0-21476 GCA_019973975.1 Trichonephila clavata
TAGGATCCAAAAATAGAATGTTCCTCAGTGCAGAAAGTTTAGCTTGGAATAGTGGAGGTGCAAGGGCCCACACCTGGGTCCGTCACCTGTGCAGAGATGAAGTAACGGCTCCAGTGTTGCAAAAATTACGTAAATCGCACCCAAAACGCTACACTATGAAATAACGTGAATAAAAAATATAACGTTACACTAGTCCGTATGAATGTTAGCACTCTGATTTCATGTTATCTATCCATCCCCTAGTTTTCGTACATTAAAAAAAAATAATTCGTTATTTTAAATTATAATAAAGATTTAAATGAATTGCTCCGTAAGTAATGGATCATCGCTGTAACTTTAAAAATTATTGGAATTCACCCATTTTTCCTTTATTATACCGTTAAAACAATTAGCCGACAACCAACATTGTGTAAAAAAGAAAAGCTTTCAACATGTTTAAAACTGGATGAAATTATTTAATAAATAGTTCAATGAAAACATGCATGAATTAACAGCTCTGTACAAGAAATAAGCTTTCCAAAATGGTAAATGAGAAATTTCTAAAGTCTTATACCCCTATATATCTTCACGATCAATTGATGATTTTTAAAGGAATACAAAACTTTATTTCAGAAAATAGTTTCTACGTTGCGATCAAACGTTATATTGGTTGCTTTTTGCAAAATTTGCTGAAATTTTAGAACAAAGTAATGATTTTAACAACTCCAAAAATATACAGTGAGCCACAAAATTGAGTATACACCTCTAAAACTTTTAACTTCTTCCAATTACAAATTAAATATTGATTTAAAATAGATAAATTTTTTTTATCCTAGATACTTTAACCTCTGCTTTACCATCCTATAATAACACAATTTTATAGTTAACTTATTTATTACGAAAAAAGTTAAGCGCTTCGATGAAAAGATAGAAAACCATGCCACAAAATTGAGTATACACTTCTTATATTTGTTAATTTTGCCACCACTTTTTTTAATTTCAATTTTTCTTTAAAGAGTTTCAGGAGTAGCTGCTGCTTATAACACGTGCTATTGCACTTCAATGCTTTTAAATAGTATTTTTTTTTCATTAAAAATCGTAGAATGAGCTCTCGTAGAGAAACTACTGAATCTGAACGTTTATTGGTTGTAAAATGGTCGAAAGAGGAGAAATCTCTTCGAGAAATCACTTCGTTGATTGGTGTAACTCATGGTTGTTTCCAAAAAATTCTACAGAAGTATAAAAAAACTGGGTCTGTGGCCAATATTCCTGGAAGAGGACGTAAAGAAATACTGAGTACTCTACAGCGAAGAGGAAGATCATTCACTCAGTAAAGAAAGATCCGAGGGTGAGTGCCTCTAAACTAGCTTTATCGATGTCCTCTACAATCGGGAAAAGATCTCAGATGAAACAATTGGACGTACCCTTCACCAATATTGGTTTCATGGCCGTACACCAATACGAAAGCCACTCATCAAGTAAGTGAATAGTCAAAAGAGAATGATTTTCGCCAAAGAACATCGTTTAAAGCCTATTTCTTTCTGGAATACTGTAATATTTTCTGATGAAAGTAAGTTTAATCTTTACGGAAGCGATGGACGATTTAAAATATGGAGAGAAGCTGGGAAAGCACTGGCACCTAAAAACACCATTAAGACAGTAAAGTTCTGGGGTGGATCTGTCCTCGTTTGGGTTGTATTTTCGGCTGGAGGAGTTGGAGAGCTTGCTTTTATTGATGGTATCATGGACAAACATGTATATTTGGGGATTTTAAAGGATAACTTGGAAAAAAGCGCCAGTAAGTCAGGCTTCATATTCCAGCAGGACAACGACCCCAAGTATACAGCGAAGATTGTGCAGTTATACTTGCTGTACCACTGCAGGAAGCAATTACACACTCCAGCCCAGTCTCCAGACCTAAACGTTATAGAAAAATTTGTGGTTGCAATTAGAGAAAGCTGTACATGAGCACGAAATCACAAGCAAAAGAAGTTCTCAAGAAGGTTCTGAGAGAAGAATGGGCTAAAACTTCTGTTGAAACAACTAAAACACTAGTAGAATCTATGCCCAGAAGATTACAAGCTGTAATTCAAGCAAAAGGTTATGCAACAAAATATTAATTTGTACGTTAAAAGGAAATTAATAAAGGTGTATACTTATTTTTGTGTGTTGTTTTTCCTCTCGTCTCGGATCTTTTATTTTTTTTCGTAAAAAATAAATAAACGTAACAATTTTATTAGTATAGTTCGGTAAAGCATAGACTAAAGTATATAAGGTAAAAATTTCAATCATCTTAAAGCAATATTTAATTTGTAATTGCAAAAAGTCTCTAAGCTTCTAAGGTGTATACTCAATTTTATGGCTCACTGTATTTTCAACTGGACGAAATACTCTGTTTAATGTTTAATTAATGTCACACTCTGAAGTTGCAGGGGAATATTGACAACGATCCTCGTAATTATGATCCGGTCAAGTGACGAGAACAACACCTGAACTTGAACCCCCTTCTCCAGATTTCTACATTACTCCAACGTATGAACTGTCTTACAAATTAAATATGTATCATCCCCTTTACTGTAGCATCTTTAGTGGCAAAAGGACTAGAACCTACGACTCAACAACGCAGGCTACGAGTTTGCGATCATGACTACAAGGCTACCGCGGCCACAATTATCTCTATGAAGGATACTGAAATTTAAATTGTATAAAGTTATTACAAGATTTAAAAATAAATTATGTAAAATGAGCCTTTCAACACACATAAAAGGTCTTATGAGGTTGAATCAGTGTACAATCCACACGATAGCGCTTAGCAACACCGTATACATCATAGGTTCTCAACCTTTTTTGAAGTTGCGCTCCCTTTTCTAGTAAATATTTCGGTACCGCCCCTTTTTTAGTGAACATTTCGATACCGCCCCTTCCCACTCTAGAGAAATAAGAGTGTACATAATACATGGTGAAAACAAGAGTTAAATTTAAAAAAAACATCCTATTACTATTAAAATATATTTTTTGTTTTATCTTTTTCTATAGCACCAATTTTTTTAATTGCGAATCTGAAATAGCTATTGCCACAAATATATTTAAATGTGTAATATATTATATATTTTATTCATAGACTTGATAGTGTTGGAATAGAAACTCTACTGATTTTCTTCTTCATTTAAACGAGTGGAATAAAAGTTTTAGCTTGCCTGTTACAAAGACAGGCAGGGGTTTTTATGATACGAAGTAATTCATAATAAAAACTATTGCTTTCAAAATAAATATCAATTGACAGTTTGTCTTTAAAGAATCTCACGTTAATTCCTGGTTAACATATTCAATTATGTTTCTGGATAATATATGTAATGAAATGCAGTGGACGAAACATTTTTCCTACTGCTCACAGACAAAGACACACAACACGTACACTCAGAAATTAAAATTTACTACACTTTAATGTAAGTCTGAATGTAATGTAATCTTTTAAGTTTTTCATCCACTTCCCGAACTATCCAAATATGTGAATTTTCGTACATGTGTGATATGGAAATGATTTAAATACATACAATCAACATAAGGTAAACAGTATTTAAGTTTACTTTTGTTTGTGCATAATCGGTGTGTTTTTTTAGTCATTTTTAGACTATATTTGGTTAATCTGCCGAAGCCAATCCGTGCCATCTCAACGCCCCCTAATTTTCACTGGGTCTTTTACTGCCCCCTGAAAGCCTCAAACGCCCACGTTGAGAACCTATGGTATACACCCATGCAATCGTGCATAACAACTGGAATCATATTTGTTTGTACTAAGATCGCATTTAAAGAGACAATTTACATTGATCACATTTTACACTGTTTTATAAATCGATATTGTACTCTGCAATACGAAAATTATAATATCTTTAAAGTTTTGAAAATTAATTTCTCACAAATAAGAAAATAATACCAGACACCCTCACTTTTATTTATCCGCGAATTGCATAACATCTTAAATAAACCTTATTCTAATCGATGACTCATTAGCCGACCTACTAGCAGGCAAGGGAAAGCTGGTGGCAATCAATCGGTGTCTGAATCTCCCTCCTCCCATCCTCTCGCAGCAAAAGCCGACGATGGCACGCGACTGCCTGACTTCATCTTTCTTCGTCCCTTAATCTAATCCGATGACGGGATGCAGGTTTCTGACCTCCTATCGTTTGACCTCTCGACCTTCTACGTGCCACCCCTGATTGCCTCAGAAATCCCATTATTGGGATCAGGTGTAACAGGAGACTGCTCTACGCTATTATTAAACTGTAATGTAGAAGTTAAAATAGAATTGAAAGAAAATTCGTTAAAAGTATTTGTTCCAATGATTATGAAATAGTGATTTCAGTTAACCAATTGTCTGGTTTCTCAATGTACCGAAGAAAATAAATCTTTGCGTAAAGGTTCTCAGTGGTTTTAAGTAACATATATCATGCTTACATGAATTATTTTTTGTAAACTACCATCTGGGTAAAAAAAAAAAAAAAAAATATTGCCATGACGTAAACCCAATACGAATTAAATGCCTTTAGTTTCAGATATTTGTTTTGTAAAAGGGGAAAAAATAATGTAAAATTTAATCATGAAAAATTATAGAAACTTTTATTTACTATATATCTTCTTTTGTTAAAAATGTAGCCTAGTATGGCCAAGGTAACGGATGGCAGGCATATCATGAGTTTGAGTCTAGTGCCGCTGAAGCGTGTAGGGGAGCGATGCGCGTTAAATCTGTCGAGAGCTCAAACGTCCTCCCGTTGGTGAGGTGTGGTAGTTAGGAGAGGGGTGCCAACTCAGGTGTCGTCCTCGTCACTTGACCATGGTCCAAAATTACGAGGTCCATCACCAAAAGCCCTTATGTAGCTGAACAGTGCGACATTAATATTCCCTCAACTCAATCACTCAATTGTTAAAATAATTTCGCTGAAAATGATCCACAGCATTTCATGTGTTACTAAAATAATTAATTGCCGAATTTTTTTTTAATGAAAGACGTGAAGCACAGCACAATTTAGTGCGAGACGTAGCTTTTGCTATAAGATTGCAAAATTTTTGATGTAAGTTGTCTTCAACTCCTCGTTACTAATTTCTTTGATAAAAAAAAATTGCGTATACAAATTACTTTTCTTAAAAAAATTCATTCCATTCAATATTTATATTACAAATAGTCTAAATATTTTGAGCATAGATTCTTTTTCATGTACAGCTGACTGACTCACATGAGAAAATATCGATTAAAAATAATTGCATTCAAAAGATTACTTTAATTATACTTCTATTTCTCAGAGATTGACTATAAATTTATAAACATGTTTCTTTATTAAAAAATATATAACATTTTTTTTTTAAATTTAAATTTTTGTAAATAAAATTTAAATACATGTACAAAATTTAAGCTTTAAACCAAACTTCTGTGAAGTTATGTTCGAGTCCTAAAAACAAAGAAAATACTCCGTGCAGAAGGACCAATACAAGATAAATCTATCGAGGTTCATTTCTTCAGTTGAGAAATTTGCAGAGTGGGTGCCAACTCAGATGTTGTTTTCGTTTCTTGATCGAGGTTCAGAGTTACGAGATCCATCCCAAATAACCCTTGTTTTTCTTTATAGTATGATGTAAAAACAAAATCAATTTTAAAAAAAACTCCGGTTGTTTGATTTAATTAACGTCATGGTTTTACTGTGAGACAACACCTCTAGGTGAAATATAACAGACATATTCCAGTTGAGTAGCCATATTCGAAATTCACTCGAGCTTTCTTGTTTAAAATTTTTAATTTGACGGTCCCCAAGGCACCCTAATTTAAGATGCAAACGAAGTTTTCGATTACTCTAATATGAAAGAGATGGGGCTGCGGTAGCCCAGTGGTCAAGGTGGCACGTAATGAGTTCGAGCCCAATAACCACTAAAGACCCATTGTGTAGGGGAGAGATGCACGTTAAATCTGTCGAGAGCTCAAACGTCCTCCCATTGGTGGGGTGTGGTAGTTAGGAGAGGGGGGGGGTGCCAGCTCAAGTGTCGTCTTCGTCACTTGACCCTGGTTCAAAATGACGAGGTCCGTCGCCAAGAGCCCCCGTGTAGCTGAACAGTGTGATGCTTTTGTTCACTCACTCAATATGAAAGAGATTTTGTATTCCTCGAATAACTATCAAATAATCTGCAAGAATCTATGAAGCTAATATTCTCAAGTGGATTCTTCTCCATTATTTTATTTATAGAAAACGATAGAGTAGATATTGACGATGCACTACCCTTTCAAAACAAGAATCTCTAAAAGTCCATAATAAAAAGTATATCGATTACATTTAAGGTATCCGACTACGTTGAAAATGCCATTTTCGGTCAAAAATCACATTTTCTTTTTATTTTACCATTTTAAAGGTCAAGCAATTAGCTTTCTAAATCTGTCTTTGTTTTGTCTGTGCGACAATTAGAAAAAAAGTTACAGGTGTTTAAAATATTTTGACAGCTGTCATTCGAAACCGGAAGTGGTGAAATCGAAACCGGAAGTTGTCTGTTTAACATGCTTTTTACCGATAATTTTTGCAGTTTCAACCCATTCTAATTTTAAAAACTATTTCTGACAATTTTTTAAATAATTTAATTGATGGGGAACAATTTCGATCTTTTAATTCGACTCTTGCGATTGGCAACATTTGTTTCTTCTGACCTCACATGTTTTTGTTTTGATTTCCGTCTTACGAATTTTGATCCTAAATTTCTTCTAAAACTTAACTCATTTCGATTTAATTGTACAATTTTTGATCGTTGATTGTTTCTAGACATTCTGCTTTTAAAAATTCAAGTTATAATGGTTCATAAAACTATAAAATTAACTTCTTGAAAATGCAACAGTGGACTCTGATATAACAGTGGACTGGTAACAAAAACATTAGAAGTAGCAAGTATTCAAACTTGTAATGAACAAAAACTGGATTCACTGAAGAATTTTTCACAGTGCAAAGAATGTTTTAATGCAACGTTAAGAGGTTATGGAATATTTTATTTAAATATTTTGGGAAGTATGTTTTTCTCAATTTGTGTTTCTTCAATTGTTTTGAGAAGAATCTGTACCTGCATGAAGATTACTTGTTTGTACTGACTTCTAATGTGACTTTAAAATGCTCCAAATGTACTTTTGTCAATTTTTCAGCTACTAAAAACCAAACTTCAATTAATTTGCAACTTATTTTTGGAATGTGAGTTATTGGGAGATGACATTTGTCTGCGAGAAAGTTACGTGCTAAGCTGAATATGCCCTGTATGGCAAAAAGAGCATATAGACTTTGTGAAAGAAATATCTTGGCTGCTGCTACATCAACGGCTAAAGATGTCATGAATGCTGCTGCTTTGGTAGTAAAAAGCATTACAAAATGTTCCAACACGTCAATTGGAGAATGTGGAATATCCGTTGACGACAGATACGTGGACATTCTTCCGTAAAAGTTTCTATAGCAATTTTATCCAAGGCCACTGGGAAACATCCAGATTAGGAAATGATGTCCAAGTTTTGTATAATTCTAAATGTCTAGTCGAACATGCGTGTTCCTACATTCATCTGGTATTTACTTCAATCACGGAATCTGTTAGTGCGTACAAAATCTTTGTATGATTTTATACCACGAGATCTTGAAATTATGTTGATTTCTATGGTGTGTGATGGTGATTCCCAAGGATACCTTTTAGTTAAATATCTATTTGATGTCAACAGTGTCATAAAATGAGTGCCTAAGATACTTCTAAGAAAGAGTGAGTATTCGGCAAAGAAATCTTAGAAAAAGCCAGAAAAACCTCGGTGGGAAAGAAAAACTTACCAGTGTTATGATTAATAAAATTCAAAACTATTGTGGCAGTAACACCAATCACGTCAAAGCTCTGCTAAGTGCGGCATTTTTTCTCGGTGGCTCCATCAGAGAGATACCCATGTGTGCACCATGCCCAACTGGAGCTGAGAGCTGGTGTGAGTATCAATGAAGAATAGCCATCGGAAAAAATATATATAAATAAAGGTGTAAGCCTTTCCATGAAACTTTTAAATATTTTTAAACCTGTGTACATAAAGTTGTGTGATAAGCAGTTATTATAAAATTGCCTCCACGGTGTAACACAAATGCAAACAAATCATTTAATGCCTTTTTTTGGCAAATTGTTCCGAAAGAAACTTTTATTGAGCTGAAAACATTTTCTTTGGGTACCCATATTGCTGTCATTATTTTTAACAATGCTTTTATTTGTTTGTTAGGTAGTTTGAAAGCTTTTGGCATAAATGCAAATTATTATACACTGCGTGATGACAGATTTCTTGCATCATTCGTGCATTAACTCGAAACAACATTCTTTGCCTTTTTAAAAATCAGCCAGAAAAAAAATATAGGGCCCAAAGAAAGTGAAAATTTAAAAAAATACCAAGGAGTGGAGGTGTTAAATATAAATCATTAGAGTTTTAGTAATATATTTGTGATATTTTGTTTTGAAATTACATTTATAAAGTTTAAATGCATTTTTCTCAAAACTGTTTTTTTGTAAATTTCTTGATATTTCAAATGTGATATCTAAAGAGCCAATAGAGATACTTGTATGAAATTATACACAAATGTTATTAATAGTATTATCTAGAGGTTGTACTACCAGCTAAGAAATTGATCAATTTTTAATGATTTTATAGTTGGATTTCCTTATAAAAGTATCGAAAATTTGAATGAAATTCATAGGTTGTAGCTTCGATTAGCTATAATTTTTGATTAAAAGAAAATAATTTAAAACTTGTAGTACAACCTCTAGAAATGTGATTGAAAAATGTGCTGCAGCAATTTTTTTTGTAAAATATAAATTATTTTTAATAATTTTAGCCTTTGAAAAAATTTAAAAAATTAATTAAAATTTCCTTAAAATTTTTAATTTTTTTAAATTTTAATGTTTGTATATTATTTATAACTGTATTGTTTATAATAGTGCAAAAAATAAAATTAAAAATGTAACATTTTTAGTGAATTTTAGAAAAATAAAAAAATAGGTCTCCGAACGTAGTCGGATACCTTAAACACAATTAAGTAACAGTGTTCTGAGATTTGACTTAAACTCTAAAGCTACCAATGTTAATTTTTTTACTAAGACGTATTAATTCGATTTCTTCCGATCGAAGATGCGGCCCCGGTAGCCCAACGGTCATGGCCAAGCACTGTCGAATCGTGACTTCGAGCCTTGAAATCACTGAAGATATTCAGTGCAGAAGGGCTGATGCGCATCAAATCTGTCGATTCTCAATGTCCTCTCTTTGGCATGGTGTGAAAGTTTGGAGAGGAGATGGCAGCTCACAGGTATCGTCCTGGTAACGTGGTTCAAAATTACAAGGTTCGTCACGACTAGCCCTCAGAGAGCGATACAAATTAAAATCAGTCCAGATCTTTGAAGTTTTATCTCTTGGATAGCAGCAGATCTCCACTTATATTTCAAAAACCAATATAAAAGGGCAAATGAAGGATATATATACACCAATTTTCATTATATGTTTCATTATGAAAATCGGAACAAAATAAAGTGCCAAACAATGAACACATTTAAGTTCTGATTAATACATAATATGAATATAATATGTCTTCTATCTGAATAGATTCTCCGATGGTGTCGGAACGTGAAACATCGAGTGAGGAAGTGAGTGTTTATTAACGTCACACTATAAAGCACCTTGAAGCTAATGGCGACAGACCTCGTAATTTTGAACCATGGTCCAGTATGGAATATCGAAAAGAAGTAAAGTTCAAAGAAAAATTTTGAAAACTTTTACATCATAGCAAGATGAATGATCCTATTCATCAATGCCCCTCAGGGGGCTCACCTTCTTTAGGTGAGTACGGGTGTCACAGTCCCGAGGTGCCCTAGTGATCTTTTCCTTTTCCCACGGGCTTTACTGTCTTTGGTAAACACGGGCTTCACGAACCCGGGTACCCTAGTGATCCTTCTCTATTTTCGACCCTCTTTCTTGTCATTCAATTCATTCTTTCTTTCTCTTCCCGTCTAGACCACAGATATTAAAACAAATGTTTAGCGCAGTATAGCCGAAATCGGCTCTTGCGCCAATAAACCCCAAAATCACTCACTCACCCTGTTCATTAATGAGGAGATTCAAGACTATAGAACATATCATTGAAGAACTTTAAAAATTTTAACTCAGATTCAGAAATTTACCAAACATTCTCCAAAAAATTCACTTAGAGTATAAGGCATTGATTAAGTCTCCAAATCCTCAGTTGTATAAACACTGAACGAAACTGAAGTGAAATAATGAAACGAGGTTAATTAGTGAATTATTGTTTATTGGCACTAGTTCTTGTTGGGTCAAACTTCAGGTAAGCTAAAATAAGAGTTCACCTGTATCTGAAAGAGTCTTGAAAAAGATAAAACGAGGTCGTTAAAGTCATGTCATTAATGTCAAGGAATTCTAGAGTGCTTACTGGGTAGAAAAAAAGAGTCATTACGAAAAATTTCGTTGCGCCTTTAACGTGTATTTATTTATAAGTAAAAAAAAAGTTATTTTTTTGGCATTTGAAAAATATAATTATTTTAAAAAATAAGAAAGATGTTTTTTCCCCTTCTGTATACATTAAAAATTGTTATACACTTCTATCTGAGAATTTTTATAATAAACTAGATATGCATAGTTTAACTTTAACAGGATTATGGACTATTACATATTCTAATTTATTTTTTAACATTAGTTATTAGAGCAAACTCCTATTTCAGCCCACACCTTTGGCAAAGAAAAAAATTAGTTCCAAATTGCGCCAGCCAATTTTTCCCCTGGTATTGGGCTTCTCTCGAAAATAAGAATAATAATTCGCCAAGTTGGGATAAATAAAGGCGTGGGCTCAAAAACAGAATCCAACCCCAATAAGAATTAAATAAGTCCGAAATTGATATTTTTTAAAGTAAAATTTTGAAATATAGGTACTTACGTATTATACCATCGACCCATTTCGTCAAATCAAAAGACATCGCCAAATACCGCGATATACAACCAAAAGTGGAAACTACTCCTGAGCACTTTCGAACACAGCAATGATGAGGTTGACAGCATTTGACGAGATTTTTTGATTTGACGGTCAGTTTTCGTTTGGCGAAATTGGTCGACAGTATAATTCATGTATACCGAAATATATATTATAAAAGAAACTGAGTGTATTTAGCTTTAATACACACTTTTATTTATTGTTAGCTTGGCGAATTATATTTTATGTTCGTATTGGATAGAAGTCCAAACAAAAAATTAAACTGATAGGACCATCTTTTTTCTCCGTCGTTTTAGATGTAAAATTAAACAGGATTTTACCAAAGAAACCTCTTTCTTGGTATTGATTGGTTAGTTAGATAATAAATGTCACTCAGCCGACATTTTGGAGACGATACTTAAAGTATGAACAAAAAACTTGTATGTTATAGAACTACTTCTATGCATAAGTTATTTCTATTTGTAATTAACATTTCGTCTGCGATCAGTTGGCAAAACATTGCTAACATCTTTTAGCGCACCATTTGACGAATTATCGCCTACGTCTGACTAACCAAACAATATCCGTTTCTTTTAAAGCTGTCTTCGGCTAATGTTAAAGAATAGGAACCAAATTCGGAATATTTTTTCAGATATAAAAGTACTCAAACGTATTAATACTATATTCTGGCTTCACTACCATGTATAGAATCGCTTATTTTATCATACTACTCATTTTTAGCCAAGTTGACACATTTTTTCTTTTATAAAATGTGTTTCTCATTTCTTATCCTATACCGCATTGTTAAATGAGTTATCCCTTTACATGTTAAAAGGAAAAATGGATTATTTATGAAATATTTTGAAATTTTAAAAATACTATATTATAAGCAAATGCATGAATTGTGCAATGTCACAAATTTTTATAAAAACGGAGGCATTTTTTTCTGTTTGAAAATATGCTTCGCGTTAAGTCCACACTGTCGTACATATGGCGAAAACAGCCTTAAAAGTTCTACCGAATTACGATGGCTGTAACAATTTATTTTACCACATGTGCAGTGCCGGTTTATTCATTTGGCGCTTGGGGTGGGCTCCCAGGGCCCGGAAAAGCTGGACGGGAACCGGGAAGTTCTCGATGACGCAAAACAAGCAAAATTTCGATTTTCGAAGGAACATTATTTTCAAAAACAAAAAGACTCCACAAATAAAAAAATTGTGTCACACAATCTACTTACAGTTCTTATTTTACTATAACATAATTTTTTTTAAATGAGTGCAATATTTTTAGGTGGCCGAGTGGTCTAGGCCTCGGATCATGGCTAGCGTGTCATGAGTTTGATCCTAGTACCACTGAAGACCCGCCGTGTAGGGGTGCGATGCACATTAAATCTGTCGAGAGCTCAAACGTCCTCCCGTTGGTGTGGCGTGGTAGTTAGGAGAGGGGTGCAGCTCAGGTGTCGTCTGCGTCACTTGACCATGGTTCAAAATTACGCGGACCGTCGCCAAAAGCCCTCGTGTTGCTAATCAGTGCGACGTTAATATTCACTCACTCGCAATATTTTTAGAAATATAAGGATTTGAAAAAGTGCACTTCAAAAGGTACTTTCGTATACATGATGTTGATTAGGTATACCTGTAGTTTTCCTTTTATAACATATAAAACAGCAAATCATGCTATTTCAGTTACAAAATTATACCTTTATTTAAATACTCTAGTTTTTTATATATTTCATTGCTTAGAAATTTTTTTAAAAAAATTTGAATCTCGATTTTTTAAAATTTTGATAAAAATGGTAATTTTTTTTTTTAGAAAATTGGCAGTAAAAATAAAAAAAAAGTAACATTTCAGGAATTAAATTAGTAGCATTAAATACATTATTACTATACAAAAGCTCATACTAAATTTCACTAAAATATAATAGATAGATTTTTCTACGGATGTACCTAAAAACTAAAAAAATTCATTTTGAGTAATATGAAAAAACTAAATAAAAAAATAGTACAGCTTACTAAATTTTGATATTTAAAATATTCTATATAGATATGTTTTCATCTAGCATGAACACTTCTAAAGCATCCTTCTTCCTTTTATTTTGTCTTTCAATAGTCATGGTATCTTTTTTGGCTTTTCAAACTGTCATCTAGGCTTCACAAATTCTAACTTTGTCAATATTTCGAAGGCCATCACAAGTGTTTATCCCAAGATTTATTTTTAATGCTCTTAATAATTTTGTTCCTGCTTGTGCATCTTCATTAAAGCATATCACTGCGTTAATTACACTAGTTTGCAACTTTTTTTTTGCTCACAATTGGGTTTTTTGGAACTTGATTCCATACACAGTTATTGAAGCTTTCATTTGGGTTCTGGGTACGATCATGCAAACATTTTAGTAAAAGTTCTTTTGAAGTTAAGTCTCTAAAAATACATGTTTAAAAAATTATGTATATGTTTGTAATTATGTTTTTAATCTTGACAAGAACTGGTTCTGAGAGGGAATGTTTGTAGATATACTTTTCTCCAGATACAAAGACATTTGTTGTAACCGCTGTAGTTATTGTTTACATTTTAAAACTGCAATCACTCGCGTATTAGGCTTTAAACTTATATATGTTATACACATTTTTGGAATCAGCATTAAATTTACTTTTTTTTTAAAGATAAAAATCAAAATATCGATTTTCCGAAGGTGAAAACGTCTTGGCTCATTTAACCAGATTTTCTGGTTATAAATTTCGATCATCCAGTGAGAAGGGGCCTATAGATCTTTTGATCCCAGGGTACGAAATGAGCTTAAATTGGCACTGCACACGGGTTTAAAAAATATTAGACAATTTGACATTTTATTTAGTGCCTGCTCAGATATCGTTTTCCTCATTTGACCGATTCAAAATTACGAAATACGTTTTCCAATACCCAACGTGCAGCTTCGACGTCAATGAATAAAAAAATTAAATCCAAATTTGGCGCCTTGTGGCAAGGAGAAATTTGATGCAGGAAATACATATTGAACTCTGATGTTTTGACAGTTTTATATAAAAGCCTTAAACATATTTTAACATAAGTTAAATATCTGTTGGGTGAAGCGAGCGAACTATTTTTCTGGCGTAAGGATATCTGTGTGATGCGCCCACGCGTTCTTTTCCCGCTTAATCCAACGCACTTCTTCTACGGGGACCACACGATCTACACGCTGTGTGCTATGAACATTATTTATGCTGTGTGCAGAATTCTTAATTGTTTTATTTAATTGTCCATAATAAAGTGTGCTGTCCAGAAGAGGCCTGAAGAATTATTTTTACAAAAAGAACAACAAATTGGTAGCAGAGCGTGGTTGATGAACTGTGAATAGTCTTAGTGAACTGTGTGAACTTTTTGCCAAAAATGGATAAGATAACTGTCCCCAATTTAAATGGGACGAACTATTTTATATGGGCTCTTAAAATGAAGGCTGCTTTGAGCCTGAAAAGATTGGATACTATGGTTATCAACGAAAAACCCGAAGACCTTAGCCGTAAGGAGGATTCCGATTGGGAACAAAGAAATGCTGACGCCGTCTCGTATATAAAGCTATCCCTTGCCGACGAACAGGCGCTACAGTTTGCGGAAGAGGACAACGCCAAGTGCTGTGGGAAAAAATTAGAGGGACTTTCATCGGAGTTACGGAGGACCGCAAAATCGACGCGGGCAATGAACTCAAAAACCTGATCATGAACAAAGGAGAAAACGCGGTGGATTACATTGCAAGAGCGAGGGCATCTCGACTAAGTGTCACTCCCTCGGCTTAGAAGTCTCACAGAGGGAATTGGTGTATTACACAGTTCGAGGACTGACAGAAAAATTCACACGCCTTAGGGAAATTTTGAAGACCCAACGAGAGAAATCTTTAGATGAAATCCTCCAAATTCTAAGGGAAGAAGAAGCATCCGTCAACTTACCATCTAAAAATCGCATGGAAGGAATAAATGCTGGAGCATTTTATTCTAGAAAGAAAAATGAAAGACAAACGAGGCTTTGCTATATATGCCGAAGGCAAAATCACATTGCAAAGGATTGTTTTTACAAAAATAAAAACATGCCAAACAGAACGACCCAAAGAAATAATCCATCAAGAAATCCAGGTACTTCTTCAAATTCAGTTTACACAGCTTCAAACCGCGAAGAAAACGTCTGTGATAACACTTGGATCCTGGACAGTGGAGCATCCTGTCATATGGCCAAAGACCCTGCATGGTTTCAGCAAATAAGTCCAGAAATTATGGATATTTATTTGGCAGATAAAGATTCCAAAATTGTAAGTCAAGGAACAGGTAACGTTTCAGCTAAAACTGTGAGTACAAAGCATTGTAATTCTATTAATTTGACAATTACTAATGTCAGTTATGTTCCTCAATTAAGATGTAATTTACTGTCTGTAACATGTTTAATGGATAAAGGTTGTAAGATTAAATCAGATAATAATTGTGTATTGATATATGATAAAAATAATAAGTTAATAACAAAAGCATTTAAAAATAATGGTAGATTAGAAATAAAATTAGAACCTGTGTATAATTCTGAGTGTTATTTTTCTGACCAATCTACTAATAATTATGAAATTTGGCATAACAGGTTATGTCATTTAAATTGTAAATATATGCTTAAAATGAAAGATTATATTGATATTGATAATGTAAATAATTTCAGATGTGAAACTTGTGATATAAGTAAGGTAACCAGAAAAACTCATCGTAGTATTGAAATAAATCAGAGTTCACAAATTCTTGAGTTGCTCCATGCCGACCTGTGTGGTCCAATTAATATCGAATCATATGGTGGTGCAAAATATTTTATGGTAATTGTAGATGATTTTTCTGGCATGTACTTTACTTATTTCTTAAAAAATAAAAATGAAGTGTTTGATATATTTTCTCAATTTAAAGCTAAATATGAAAATTTAACTGATAAAAGGATTAAAAAGATGAGAACTGATAATGGGTTAGAATTTGTAAATGAGCAACTAGATACTTTCCTTGCTAATTCAGGAATATTTCATGAAAAAACTATTCCATACAACAGTGAAAGTAATGGTAAAGCAGAAAGAGCGAACCGTGTTCTTTTAGAAAGAGCTAGATCTTTACTATATGAAAGTAAGCTTCCTTTAAAATTTTGGGCCGAAGCTATTAATTGTAGTACTCAAGTATCTAATGTAACACCACGAAAAGGGAAAGAAAAAATCCATTAGAAATTTAGACAGGTAATAAACCGAAATTAAATTATCTCAAAAAATTTGGCTGTGTGGCCTATTTTCATGTTCCGAAAGTATTGAGAAATAAATTTGAAGTTCCAGGAAGACGTGGAATTATGCTAGGATATGCTAGAGAAAGGAGGGGATATCGAATTTATGATATTAAAAATCAAAAAGTAATTGAAGAAGATCAGTTAAATTCAATGAATCTTTAAAGGGTAGTAGTTATTTAGGTGAAACTGAAAATGAAACATGGCATATTGACTCGTTTTTTGAAATCTCTCCCGAAATAAACGAAATTAATCAAAATTCAGAAAATAGAGTATTGTCTAATTTTGAAATAAATAATGAGCCTGTGGCAATTGAGAATGATAACTCAATTCCCCTTCAGACTACATCGCATCAGACAGGCAGAATCCAACTCCCAGTACTTGAGTTGAATGATGTACAAAATCAAATCCCTGTTAGAAGTCGGAAAGACTAAAATCTAAGCAGATGTCAGTTCATTTAACGGATAATGTACCGAACTCTTATTTTGAGGCAAAAATAGTGCTAATTGGGAAAATTGGAAATTAGCAATGGAGAATGAATTAGATTCGTTAGATAAACATAAAGTATGGGAAGTAGTACAAAAACCTGCAAAATCAAAATTGATAAAAACTAAGTGGGTGTATAGTTTAAAACAAGATGATGCTGGGAAAATTTTTAAATACAAAGCAAGGCTTGTAGCAGCTGGTTTTAATCAAATTAAAAATATAGATTATTCAGAGTCGTATTCACCAGTTGTAAATATTGAATCTTTTCGATTGTTAATTGCACTTGCAGCTAAATTAAAATTAAATGTTAATTTCTTTGATGTAAAAACTGCTTACTTATATAGTGATTTAGAAGAGACTGTGTATGTGTTACCTCCACCTGGTTATGAGAAATTAATTGGAGATGACAAAGTTTGTAAATTGAAAAAGAGTATTTATGGTTTGCCACAGTCAGGTAGAAACTGGTATATGAAATTAAGGTGTGAATTAGAAAAATTTGGTTTAAAACAATTAGCTTCTGATAATTGTGTATTTATTAAAACTGATAATCAAATTGTTCTTATATTATGTATGTATGTAGATGATTTAGCTATTTTTTGTAACAATGATAAAATGTATGAAGATATTGTAAATAAGATTAAAAATGTATTTGAAGTGGTTGAAAACAAAACTGATAAGTTTTTAGGTATGGAAATTGAAAAACATGAAAATGGTATTTATTTATCTCAGTGTGAATATATTAATTCATTATTGATTAAATATAATTTAGAAATTGTAAAAGTGTTAAGACTCCAATTGTGAAAGGGGAAGATAAAAGTTTTTCTTCTACAAATGAATTTATTGACATTACTATGTATCAGGAATTAATAGGTGAACTTTTGTATTTAGCTAATAGAACTCGCCCTGATATTTCATTTGTAACATCTTATTTATCACAATTTAATCATAAACCAGAGAAAAGACATTATAATTTGGCTAAAAGAGTATTAAGATATTTGATGGGTACAAAAAAGAAAAAATTGTTTTATGAAAAAGAATTTGGTATTTTAAATGCTAGTTCAGATGCAAGTTGGGGAAATGCAGAAAATGGAAAATCATTTTCTGGTGGTGTAATCTTACTTGGTAATTCATTAATTTTATGGAAATGTCGTAAACAGAAAAGTGTTAGTCTATCAACATGTGAAGCAGAGTTATTTTCTATTTCTGAAATTTGTAAAGATATAATTTGGACTGTAAATTTGTTAACTGAATTAAAATGTAAACAATTTATAAATAATGCTGTAACTTTAAATTCAGATAGTCAAGCAGCAATTCAGTGGATTAAGGGTACCCGTTCTTCAAATAAATCAAGGCATATGAATTTACGTTTTCATTTTGTGAAAGATTTAATTGAAGATACTGCAATAAAATTGGAATACATTCAAACTGATGTTTTAATTGCAGATTTTCTTACTAAAGCCACGAATGTACAAAAGTTAAATATTCAATGGAAAAAATTTCATTACTCTCATGATTTTTATGTCACTGTATTTGTTATATTTTATGTGTATTATGTATATGTGTTTATGATATTGTTCTTGTGTTTGAAAAAAAAAATGTATCACTCGCAGGAGGGTGTGTTGGGTTGAAGCGAGCGAACTATTTTTTCTGGCGTAAGGATATCTGTGTGATGCGCCCACGCGTTCTTCTTCCCGCTTAATCCAACGCACTTCTTCTACGGGGACCACACGATCTACACGCTGTGTGCTATGAACATTATTTATGCTGTGTGCAGAATTCTTAATGTTTTATTTAATTGTCCATAATAAAGTGTGCTGTCCAGAAGAGGCCTGAAAAATTATTTTTACAAAAAGAACAACAATATCAAATTTAGTTGAATTCATCAGCATAAAACTTTGTTTTCGTATGATTTTATGCAACTCAAATCCCCTCAGGGGCTCACCTTCTTTAGGTGAGTACGGGTGTCACAATCCTCGAGGTACCCTAGTGATCTTTTCCTTTTCCCACGGGGTTTACTGTCTTGGTAAACACGGGCTTCACGAGCCCGGGGTACCCTAGTGATCCTTCTCTATTTTCGACCCTCTTCTTGTCATTCAATCATTCTTTCTTTCTCTTCCCGTCTAGACCACAGATATTAAAATCAAATGTTTGGCGCAGTATAGCCGAAATCGGCTCTTGCGCCAATAAACCCCAAAATCACTCAGTCACTATGCAACTCAAATATTTCTGGAGCAATATCCCTTATATGAAATCCGTTATCGCTTACTTTCTTGACAACTATTCTTAAAAAACAAACGAATTGGAGCATCCTAACATGTGAGAATAAGTAACTAATAATAAATCTCTGTGCAATATCAGTTTCGCGTGGTTTTGCAAGACAGAAACCTATCCTTACTTCCTGGGGCGACACAAATCTCAACGGCGCAAATTCTGTGATTCTGTCGTCATGCTATACCTGTTGATTCGCAGATTTAAATAGAGAAGGTAAGAGCTTGCCAATAACGTGTTTTTCTTTTCGTTCCTTGACGGCGTAGAAAAGAAAATACCGAGGTGGTCTCCTACCCAAACAACCACCGCAGAAGTAGCGGGAATTTTGGCAAGCAACGAAGGGGGGACGATGACTTGCGGGATTGCTAGCGGCAGAGTTAGCACTGCAAACGATAAGCGCTAATTTAGCGATGTTCTGCATTAGGTCTAGGTGAGGATGGAGATTTATTAAAGCAGAGCCTTCAGACAAGAAATGAAAAAAAAAAAAAGTCACTGATTTGCATCATTATTTTTATGTAAATAACTAGTTTGAAATCACGAATTTTTTTTTAATGTATTAAGAAGGGAAAAAAAATTTTATCTTAAAAGAAATAAGTAATATAAAAAAATTTTTTAAAATCAATTCCTACTTTGAATGGATGAATATAAATTATTTTTTACGATTGAAAATTTGAACTATATAGAGAGAGAGAGCGAGAGGAGAGTGTGAAACTAATAGTAGGAATTGAAAAAAGAGCATGATTTGTCTGCATTGTGTAACAATGCACACCCGTTTGGCAAGTTTAGCTGAAAAACCGGTTTAGACGCCAATTTCTGACATTGTTTTAGCAGTTACGTTGTTGCAACAATGGAGACAAATCTAATTTGCGTCGAAAACCGGTAATTAATTAAATTAAATAATTAACCGAAATTAATGAATTAATATTTGAAAAAACTGTATTATCATCGAGTGTCCTCCACTACGAGGTTAAAAAAAATTATTTGAACTTTCTCGATGAATAGAAATTATTTTATTAACGTTTGAAAATTTGAACACGATAAATATATATATATATATATAGAGAGAGAGAGAGAGAGAGAGAGAGAGAGTGGCTAATATAGTAGGGAATGAAAAAAATAATATATACATGCTACTTTTGCTCCGTGTATATAGTAATGCTAGTGGCAATCTTAGAATTGATACACATACACAGTCAGCATAAAAACTTGTTTTATAAAAATAAAAAAAGAAATGTTTTAAAAAAATCTAATAATATTAACAAATTTTTGATTTTTTAAAATAAAAATTAAAAATTAGTATTTTTTTTAAAAAAAAGGGGGGGGCTATTGGCATTTTTCTAATTTGAATTTTGTATTTTATTAAACTTTTCAAACACAATATTGAACTCAGAGAACACAAAAAGAAATGTTAAATGCGATCAATTTGAAACATTTTTGTTTACATTGCATAAAACTAAACTTCTCCAAAGTTCAATAAAAAGCTTAATTTTTTTTACATTAACTGCTTTTAAGGTACATTAAAAATATTTTTTGCTGATAGAGAAGGGAAAGTTTTAATGCAAATGGTATACTTAAGATTGAAACAATTTAGAAATTCTTTACGTATGTGTATATATGCATATATATACCAGCCGTTACCCACCCTCTTTCCTGGGTATTTCAAAACGTTGTGTGTATATATATATATTTAAGTGATTGATATCTAACTCCACGATGAAGTTTATCACAAATACATTCTTATAGTCCTCACCTCTTGATTAAAAAAAGGATAGGACTTGAATTTCGAAAACAGAAGCATATTTATCTTTACACTCCTCTGGGTGTCGATTTCCGCAAAACCCGTTTTGGGTGGATCTCTAAACAACAAAAGAAACATGCTTGCCAAATTTAAAATCTGTAGGTTTATAGTTCAAAAGTGGAATTTTTTATCTGTAATAACCCTCGTATCTATCTTGGGAGTCAATTTCCGTCGTTAGGAGACCTGAATTAAAAAAAAGAAAGATATCTGCCAAATTTCACGTTGTAACGGGTTCTATTAGGGATCCTTGCTAATCCTCTAGGAAATATAATTTTAATACGACGTAAGATGATTATAAAACCTCTTTCTGTAAGGGACCACGATTAATGTTAATGAAGATTACTCTTCAAACTGAAGTGAAGATGGAATTTGGGATGGTGATTATTGTCAGGCGGAGAGACAAAGAATTTAGGGATGCTAATAGTGGAATCGCCGTAGTGCAGTTTGAAACAATCCGACGAGCCGTTTAAGTACTAGCATTATTCTCGAAGTCTCTTCTATTGATAAGCATAAGATTTAGATTCTAGACCTCAGGCACCTTAGATTAGACCTTGGATTCTAGATTTGAGACTTCAGTTCTCAATAGGGTTTGCAGCCCCGAGATCCCGGTGTTTTTTCCAATCCCGGATTAAAATAACTAATCCGAGGTTTAATTTCTGTCTGAATTACAT
>BMAO01004730.1:0-15689 GCA_019973975.1 Trichonephila clavata
ACAAAAACGCCAAGCAGCGCGAGTATCATTCAAATGTGGCTGCCTGTCTGTTGAATTTTCTTACGTCTGACTGCGTCACTAAGTTAGAGTAAAAGAGTTAGAAATTGTGGGCTTCCACCACAAAAAAGAGTTCGAAATACAATTACAACTTTTAAATAGAATGCATTAAAAAAATAAATTTGTAATATTTGTTTTGGGCTTATTTCAGGGTAGAAATTTTGAACTAGTTTTTGAACAATATTTTGATTTTAGTTAAAAAGATTAAGATATAAGAAACTTTTTTTTTTTTTTTTTTTTTTGTATATTAAGCGCTCAAAAACATTCCATTACACATACAATTCTTTTTTTTTTTTTAATAAAATTTCTAATTTTCTTTTGAAACAATTGGTATTTTTTTAAAGTAAAGAGATCTCGTTATATTTAAACATGAAATAAAAATTGTTGAAATTTATTAAAATAGTATTAAATACATAAATAAACTTAATTTTTAAATTTTTTTCTCTCTTATCTTTATTTATTATTACATACTATGTTTACTTTCTATAAATCTATTTATATATATATATATATAATTTAAGTTTTTACATTTTATTTTTTTCAATAAAACTATTTTCTACTTATACTGTGTATTTTCATATACTGTTATTTTGAAAATTTTTACGATTAAACTTTTTTATAAATGCTATATACATATTTATTTATATGTTAGTATTTCTAATATCTTCAAAAAACTCTATTTTTGACTACTCTTTATTTTAATGTTAAAAATTAATATTTGATTTACACAGATATGCTAATAAAATTTAAAAAAATTAAAAGCTTATTTTGACTGCAAAATTTATTTCAATAAAAAATAATTACCAAATTTTTTTCGTTTATTTTTCTTTAAATGTTGAAGCTTTTTAGATAAAATATTAATAAAACTTTTCAACTTCTCTCAATTGTTATTTTTTCTATAATTCCTTTGAATCGAATTATGTATGCACTGCCAGTTTTCATGAGCAGCTTGACCACTAGGCCGTGGTAGCTTAATGGTCAAGGTCACCCGCTCGTAGCTGGCGTATCATGAGTTTGAGTCTGGTACCACTGAAGACCCGCCGTGCAAAGGTGGCCAATGCACGTTAAATATGTCGAGGGGTCCAATTCCTCCCATTGGTGTGGTGTGGAAGTTAGGAGAAGCGGGTGACAGCTGAGGTGTCGTCCTCAAAACATGACCATGGCTCAAAATTATGAGGACCTTCACCAATAACGTTCGTACAGCTTCATAGTGCGATGTAAATATAACTCTCTTACTTTCTTGAATAATGTTATTAACAAGTTTTAATTTAAAATTTATTGTTTGATATTTCATTATTGGAAATGATATCTCTACACATTTTTAAGAGGAAGAGGATGACGGAAGATGGGGGTACATCCTTCCCCCGTAACTGCCACACCACCTTCATAATAAGAGTCAAAATAAGAGTGATAAGAGTCAAAATTAAATGTTATCATCCTTTGCATTAGGTTTTTCAAAATGTATTTATACAAAAGTAGCTTTAATGTTATTCTTAAAAATGCAGTTATCTTTCCAATATAAATTTTGGGAATATTTCTACAAAATTCTATATTCCTTTTTTTTTTTTTTTTTTTCAAATACTGCCCCAAAAAATATACGTTCGTGTTCTATATGTTTTCTCAAATTTTATTTTTAAAATTAATGGGGTTTGTAGTTTTTATTATTTAAATACATTAAAAAAATTTTATTTCATTTTTTAGTTAATAAACTATGTATAGTTTGAAAATAATTAATTTTTTATGAGTATTGCTGGCTGCGAAAGCTGTATAAAAATTCAAATTTGCAATAATTATCGAGTAATTGTCAATTTAATTGATATTGTGAAATTTACTTCATTATTGAATTTTTTTATGCAGGAATAATTGTGCTTCAGAATGAGGAAAACTTGCCGTCACAGCTTGCCACAAAAAAGAAAGAAAATTTTTACTACCACTTTGGAACACTTATTACCAACAAGAAAATTGAATGCAAATGTTATTGAATTTTATTACTTCAACATTTTCAAATGAAGATTATAATAAAAAGGGAATATATTAATTAATGAAGATGGATATCTTGACTTTATAATTTCAGACAAAGCTTTAATTTCAATCCAGATAGTAAAGAATATTTTAATTAAAGTGCAATTCAATGATTTTTTTTTATATATATATCAAACACAAATCCATTTATTTTGTTAAATAGATTTATAGTGTAAGTATAGCAATTTTTTGTGTATCTGAATCCAACTTATTGGGATTCCTCATTAACTTCAAATATAAGAGAATGTATTCATTACAAGTAATTCTTAGCAGTGGCGTACACACACACACAAGGGGAGGGTTTGAGAGTTCACAATCCCCCTCCTTAGACCAAGTATTTAATTTTCGCCATAGAGCTTATGCCTTCGCGCTTAGGTCTACGTGTTTTTTACTCCCCCCCCCCCCCGAAAAAAGAGGTATGTGCACGCCACTGATTCTTAGACTGAATTATAAAACGAGTTTAAAAGTATTATATATTTTCTTTTCAACATCGTATAAATATTCAGAAAGAATTCAATTACTCCTTTCAACAGAACAAAAAATTTGATTTTCACGTAAAAGAAATTAAATTTATACTTTAATTTTAGTTTTTTAAATGTATCGTTTATGTATTCCCTTTCCCATAAATTTCAAAAATTTTGCTAAAAAGTGAAAAGATATGTACACAATGGCGCACACAAGGGGGAGACCCCCCCCCAAAGCCCTTGAGTTTTTTTCAGTTGATGATAATCCTATATGTATATAATGCAAAATTTAATTAAGTACTTGTAATTAACAATTTATTTTATTAATTAATGCTAACTATTGATTCAGTAATTTATTTTTTACTGTTTTTTGTTAACAAAATCGACAAAATCAGAAGAATTAATTGGTTTTGTCTTGAGGTATGATGCAAGTTGGGGAACTTTCCACAATGGACCCTTCCCCCCTTGAAAAATGTTTGTATGCGCTACTGTATGTACACATTAGATTTTGTTACAAATAAGTTTTTTTTTTTAAATTTACGATGATTTGATCTAAATAAAACATAAATTTATTTAGAATTTTTTTTTTTTTTTAAATAACTTTATTGAGGAGTGCATCAAAAAATGGGTAGAAAATATTATTGCTGTTACTCAAAAAAATGCAACAGCAATATTCATTTGTTTAAGTGGGGTCAAAAGCAAAAGTTAATGATTATCACACAAAAGAAAAATTTAATTGCTTGAGCTTTTTCTTAATTTTAATTATTTTGCTTGAATTCAAAGTGAAAATCCTTCATGATTTAATCTCTTTTATTATGCTTTAAGTTTATTCAATATTCTGGTGTATTTGAATTTTGATAGTTGTTACAAAGGAAGAAAGTAATTCCGTGTATGGTAAATATCCCCTTCTACACGAGTAAAAAAAAAAGAAAAGTTTTGCTTGTCTTTCTGTCCCACACAATCGATGACCTAAAACTGCCATGTCTTCATTTTTAAGGAGTTGGGAAGATCGCTGGCGGCAATCTATTTTAGACACATTTTTGACCATTGGTTTTGACCTTGCCATTCCCGCACCCTACTGTTTTATATTTTCACATTTTTGCCTGTCTCTCTTTCAAAGAGTAAGGCCTTTTACAAACTATAAATCCAGCTACATTCTGTCAGATAAGGATTCATTGTGGTCAGTGCTAAAAATACTATGAAAAGCCGTTGGGGAGGGGTTAAACAATTAGCTGCCTCTATGTACACTTTCCTTCTCCTTTGGCGGAAGAAACGTCCCAACATCTCAAACGGGTACTGTGTCGTATTATGCAGAATTTGACCCCTAAGATAAAACAACCCTTCTCTATTGTTCAAGCAAAAGCTGCTCGCCGGAGCCCTTTTCCTTCTCTGATAAGGATCTGACCGTTCCATCCCTTCACTGTACGCATTCGCCTTCCGACAAACAACGATCTTTCCAGCATCGACGTAAAAATTAAAACGAAATTTGCGTACTTTCTATGGAAAGATATTTAAATTTATGTGTTCCACAACTCACAATTTTCTAAAAAAGTTATTGCATATTTAAAAATATTATACAAATATCAAAAACTCAGAATTGGATTTTAAAAATATTTTAATACTAAATGCTGAAACTTATACTAACAGTGAAATTTTGAATGTGAAAAAAGAATGTTTAAGAAATCCCACTTTTTTCTTTACAAAACAAAAATACGTTTTAATCAATACGATTTAGACTTTTTCAGCGATCATAGCCAATCTTCAAAAAATCCTAGCATTAGATTTAGATTTGGTTATAGACCAGAGCCAATAAAAATATGATTAATTGCATTTGGTTAATTTAAGAACTTAAAATAAGAATATTATTTTTTTAAAAATTAATTTTATTGGTAAATTTTTTATTGCAGAACATCATCTATGGTATTAAATATAGCATAACATATTCAATTCTGTATTCCTGTCCTTTTAAAAAGTAAAATCATTTTTAGGATTTAAGAAGAAAGTCAAATCTCTCTCTCTCTTCCCTTCAAAAAGCCCTTATCTAGTGATTAACATAATTAGTTGGAATTTATTAACATTATATTCTATTGTTTACTATTCCGGGGTTCAATTAAATAATTTTATACTCGTTAGAACAATGGTTTGCAAAGCTAAATAGTTTTCTAATGGAAAATGCACCTTTTTCCGTTTGCGGAAATAATACCTATAATGAAAGAGAAGAAGCAACTTTTTTCGATAGATTATAAAATTCGACATTAAAATCTAAGGTTGCGCAAGAACAGCTCCTAAATTTAAGGTTGCAAATTCATGCAAAATACGCGGGATTTGTTTCGCAGTGTAAACATTTTAATGCCCTTCAGAACTATGAATTTAAATGGAAAAACATTTCTGAATGTATCTGCGGGAAAAGAAGAACAAAATATAAGAAAAAAAAAATGAAACACTGAGAATATAAAATGCGATTGCAGATGATTTCAATAGATCTAGACTTGAACAGTTTGTATAACAAGCACATATTCTAGTCTATACAAATAAATAAAATTGAAGTGTCTGTTTGTAATTTCAAATTAGCAGCTTTTTACTTAATGCACTAAAAGTATATACGGTACTCATAACAAAAAACCAATTTTTAAAATTTTTGTCTGTCTGTCTGTCTGTCTGTCTGTCTATCTGTCTGTCTGTTTGTTCCGGCTAATCTCGGAAACGGCTGGTGCGATTTTAAAAATTCTTTCACTAATGGAAAGACGGGGAGTAACTTAGGCTATATTTTATTCCCGTATTCTTACGGGAACGGAAACTATACGGGTGAACGTGAAACTGAATGCCAAGATGAACGCCAAATTGAACGCCAAGCTGAGCTAATGAAGTCGTTGTTTTGGTTACTGGCGACTGATGCTCTTCATGAGACATAATAGTGTTACGCGCACATGATAATACGCTGACACGTGCCATATTTTTTAAAATTTTTTTTATGATAGTTATCTTACTGTTCAGTTAAGTAGAGCATCGGCTGTTTCGTATGCACTATTGAAAATAATAAATCAAGGCTTCATAAGCAAAAAGCAATGCAAGAAACAAAAAATTGATAAGTTTTACGGTTAGTTTTAATCCTTTCTTTTTTTTTATTTACATTTTTAGTCACATTTAAACAATAGTTATTATTTGCTTAATATTTATATTGTAATCGAAGAATAATATTTTTCAAGGTATCTTTCATTTTCTACCTCTCTGTTTTTCTTAATTCAAATTGTTCTTAATTTCTTAATTGTGAGTTTCTTTAATGTGGCGTTGCGGGGGCTCAAGTGGCGTTGTAGATAATTATCCCCATTTTTAAACTATTAGACGTACAGTCTTGAAATTTGATAAGCAGATTCCTTTCGTAAAGTAGAGAACCGCTACAAAATGGGTTTCGCGAATATGAACTACTAAGTTTAATTTCGGGAGATTAAGAGGCGTAATTGATAAATATTTCCATTTTAAACTATTTGATCATCCTGCTTGAAAATTGGTAGGCATGTTCCTTTCATGGAATAGAGT
Organism: Trichonephila clavata; assembly: GCA_019973975.1. Lineage (NCBI taxonomy): Eukaryota > Metazoa > Arthropoda > Arachnida > Araneae > Nephilidae > Trichonephila > Trichonephila clavata. The sequence continues at coordinate 6,081 of BMAO01004730.1, forward strand.
TCCTCTAACAAAGAGTAAAACGAAAATTGACCCCCAAGGAGGGTTGCGAGGGGTCAAGAGGAGTTACAGAAAAAAATTCCTGTTTTTAATTGTTAGACCCATATACTTGAAATTTGTTAAGCATGTTTCTTTTGTTGAATAGGGATCCACTAAGAATGTATTTTAAGCAAATCAAGTTCTGGGGGGGGGTGCAGGGGATTACTGGGACGTATTGACAAAAAAAATTACTTTTTTCGAGCTACATGGACTATAATGATGAAATTTGGTTTGCATTTTTCTTTTCTTGAATTGAAATCCGCTAAGAGCGGTTATTTTGGAAAACGGCTCTCAACGGGATTACGGGGATATTGATAGTAAAACTTTTGTTTTTTTTTCCTGTTAGATTTAGACTTGAAATTTGGCTTGCATGTTCAATTTACGGAGTAGAGATCCACCGAAAATTGGTTTTGCGGGAATCCACTTGGTTTTTGGGTTACGAAAGAGCAAACATCATTCTATGCTTCAATTTTAGAGATTTTTAGAAAACACAAATTAGATGAGTTCTGCCCCTTTTTTTTATCAACAGGCGACAGTTACAGGTATAAGTATATTTTTCAATACAATCGAATTCTTAATGCAGGACTTAGATATCAATAATTTATACATATATATAAGCAGTAAAAATTTATAAAACATCATGAAATTCCCAGCGAAGCGGGCGGGTAACAGCTAGTTACTGAATATAACACATGAGTAAGTGTTACTTAGATCACAAATTTATATTATTAGTGAGTATAAATTATATTAAAAAATCACAGTAAAATATTTGATGAAAAATGCAGTACTTTTTTTAAAAATTGTCTTTACATGAAGTAACATGTTGATCTACTTCAAAATATTATTTTTTAATTGCATTCTTTATAGTATTTGTGTGTGTGTGGAATAGAGCTCCCTGAAAATACCTTATAGTTCTAAGGATTACGTGGGTTTAAAAAGCTTGAATACCACTGTGGCACATAAACTGGGTCGCTAACTGGTATTATCCTAACTTGTACAGAATACCACCCGTTTCACGTTATAATTAGCACTTGCAGAGTTTCACATGATAGACCTTTGCTAAAATCAAAATTCAAATCACAACTCAGCTTCTTTAAAAAACAATAAAAGATACAAAAAAAAATATTTTAATATTAAATAAAAATTAATGTTCTAATTAAACATATAGAATTATTCCTCAAAATGCAGCTTTTTATACCCAGGAGTATATTACAGAAACCTTTCATGAAATGCAATTTCCTAGTTTATAAAAGAGATAGTTGAAAAAAAAATGCAAATGATTAAATTTAAGACATTAGATAATAAGTATTATGAAAGGTTGTAGATTTCCCTTGAATATATGGCCTGATTTGAAAATACCAAATAGTATCATATTTTAATTGCGTGACTTTTTACAAACATTTTTTTTTCATATTTGTTACTTCACTAAAGATTTAGAAATTTGCAGTGCTTTTATCTTAACACAATACAAAGTGTGCGCAGTTATTAAGACACACACACGCATTCCAATGGTGAAGTGAATAACAAAATGAACGACATCGAACACTTTGTTGACAGTTTGATGCTAAAAAAGCCAATGCAAAGAAAAATATTAGATTATTTTCCAAAAACTCAATAAATGTTTTGTTTTTCAAAAAACTTTAAAATTTTGTATTAAATTTGATTTAGTTCTTGTAAATGTTTTTGTTTCACTGATTTTTATGAAATACATGCATATACATTCTATGTAGATAAAATAAGCTCTAATAAACTTATTTTTGTTGATATGTTTTATTTATTTATTTATTTTTTTGCAGTATCTCTTAACACGAAATTCTTTTAACGAAATTCTTCAAAAAAATATTTCAGTCTCTTCAGTTTCGTGTTAAGTGATTTTCACTATATATGTAATAAATCATTTGTTTTTTGCTGGACTCTTCAAAACATATGTTCCCAAGCTTTTTTGTCTCATAAACCCCTTGCCATGTTTTTCAGGGGGCAATGTTTGGGATAGACCCCTGCTTAATTAATATTGAGTTTTTGCAAATTTATCAACTTAACTGTCTTTTTGACAGCTGGTACTACTACCCCTACTTTAAAATAATTAAATTTCTATCTGTAATGAGTATAGCGTTTAAAATTTAAAAATCACTGTAAATTAATTAAATTAAAAGTCAATTAATAAGTAAAACTGTTAAATAAAATAACTGAACAATAAACAAATGATTTTAATGGGAGGATCTGGTGTTACAATATCAAATTTTCAACATTTGGTATCAATTTTGTCAGATTTAACCTTAAATCTCCTCTGTTAGTAGTGTCCAATTTTTTTGTTTTTGTTTTTTAGTTTTGGAGATAGGCAACTGCGCTGAAACTCCTTCACACTAGGAAAAGCAATTTAAAATTTCCTCGTGATATTCTATAGTTCAGGACTAATAACAGGTTTCACTTTTTAAAGCCAAAATTCCTAACATCTGTTTCTAAACTTTAAGACCTTCGTTAGAGGTCATAACGATCAGTCCTTATTGTAATATGACATTTTTTCTTCAATGTGACCATATGAAACCATTGCCGATTATGGTATTACCATATAGTTAAAGCATTCTCACACCTGGTTTCAAAATCTGAATTAAAGGCATCTAACTGTTGAACGTAGGTTAATATGTCCTGACAGATTGTCTGTGTCCAATTGATAAAATTCGGAATCTCAAGTATTATCCTTAGCTGATCTGGAGAGAAATGCTGAAATAGTTCTTGTTTTAATAAAATTCATGGTCCCCTACTAAGTACAAACTAACCTCATTAAATTTAGTAAATAAATCTGTTGAGCGGGTAAAATTTGGTTTCCACTTGATTAAATTTTCTTTTAAAATTAAAGTCACGTTCTTGTTTTATGAGATCCACTATCATAAACCCTCCCTTATACCTCAATGGACCCCCAAATCATTGTTTTGCTGACGTGTAACCCTTGCAGGTCGTCATAGACCCTTGGGGGTCTGTATAAACCACTCTGGGAATCACCGCTTTAAAACAAAAGTTTAAAAAGCGTCCTTATATTACTCGAGTGATTTTACTAATATTATCTTTAGATTCTTTTTACCTATTTACACTTTATAATATTTATTTTCTATAAAATAATAAATTATATATAATTTATTTAATATACATATAATATTTATATAAATATGTATTCTATAACATATTTATTTTAAAAAACTAAATTTAGAGTTAATTATTTTTTAACAATTAGAGGTATTTTTATTTAATGTAAAACAGCTTATTCTGACGGTTTATGTTGCTATTTGATCTGGTGAACGTGTTAAGATTTGTCAATAATAATATTCATGGAATTGGAAAATGGCATTCTCTATGAAATGAAGCATTCGTTAATTTAAAAGTGTCATTTTTATGAAAAATTTGAAAAAGGAATATTCGAATACTTAAATTTTTTTTCGAGAATATTTATACCAATAAATGCAAGAATGAATTATGTATCTTTAATACTAATTTAAAAGTAAAAAAAGTAAGGTCTCTCTCTACATATATTGTGTATACAATTTGGAGGAAGATTCTGCATTTTGCCTACATTATTTTCTGAAGCATGAAATTCTAATGAATTTAAAAGGCTTAATTTAAGTATTGGTTTAATTAAGTAAATTCATTTTATCGAAAATATTCTATTTATTATTTGATTTATAATTGTTATATTAAAAACAATACACAAATTTCTAACCATTTGTTAAGTGGAATAATTATATAAAATAAAATTATTGGTAAGTTTAATGAAATTCATATGAAATTTAAAGATGTTTAATACAATTTAGTATGTTCAAATCAATCAATTTATTTCCCATTCAAAAAAATCTTTTTTTAATAAAGTTTATTTCTTTAATGCTTAAAATCAGTCGTTCTATTTTCTACATTCTTTTATTCATTAAAAGACTGCAGTTCGTGACAGATTTCCGCGGTACAGACCTATTTATAAGAATCTACATTCTAAGGGAAAATTCTACATAGTATTTAGTTTTCACGTCTATTTTTATTTCGTATAAGGTATTTTTACAGCTTTTATCTTTTTTAATGGGTCGCAGTCTAAAAGATTAGTCATGGGTTCGAATCCTGATTTTACCAAGAATCCACTTTGTGAAATTCAGCAAGTGCGACTTAAAAAAATATAAGAAACGGGATTTCAAATTTCTCGAATGATGTTGTGAGGTAGTTAATAAAATACAAATTAAACGCCCCAGCTGAGGTGTGATTGCATATAAATTTGAAGTCTGCAGCCAAAAGAACCCATGTTCTTAAATTTCAATGTTAAATTAATTTATAAAATTAGTTGTCCATTTTTGTTGTTTTTTAATTAATAACACTATTTGATTACTATTATTTAAAATTTAATTTTTAGGTTTAAGAAATGTTGAATAATTTTTAGCGATGCAATGAATATGGGACAATTTTTTTCCAAAAGTCATTCAATAGGTAATCCATCTAACATGTATATTTTTCATCTTTCTAGCGCAACGCTTCTATTAAATTCAGTTACTAAAAAGCTTTAACTTTATTTAAGCACATTTGCTATTACAAATGTTTTAATATCAGAGCATATTTTAATATTAAACTTTGTCAAACTATATAAAAATAATGCAAACATTTTATATTCCTAATTTTTCAATACTTTGATTGATTTTATAACATTATAAATTTTTTGAAAAATATGTAAGTGATTAGGTAAATCGCTTTTATGTGTGTTTTTTATTTGGCTAAATTGTGCAAATTATATGCACTGATCATTACTTGAACTTTATTTTAGATTAGTGTTTTCAAGAATTGACTTTTTTTTTACCTTTCAAAATTATTTTATTTTCTCATAGGGATAAGAGTATTAGAAATTTAAATGAGCACATTTGAATATTTTTTTTTTTTTTTTGCTGCTCATAAAATTTAAAATGTTGTGACTTTGTCTAAGTAACACATAGTCTATAAAAAAAGGAATACAAACTTCGTAAATTTTTTTAATTGGTATGAAAATTATAGCATTTCGTTTCAATTGTAATAAATATAGAAAAAAATATAGATTTCATTTGTTGTAAACAGAGGACCTTTTTTTTAACAAGTGAAACAAATTTAGTTGATCAGTTCAAATACTAGCCGTTATACCCCGCGCGGCTAGTATTTTTATATAATTAATCACTGAACAAAAAACTCATAATATTTCATATTTCGTACTCGTTGAAGACATTTAATTAAAACTGTAGATCGCTTACAATAAAATGACTGGTAAAAAAAAAGATTTCTAAACTGATGATTCTCAGACAAGAAGTGAGCTATAGTAGCGAAGCAGCAAAAATAAAGAAAAAGAAATTCTCAGTATAACTTGAAGGATAGTTTTCAAGTGTTTGAAACACTCCCCAATTCTTGACAAAAGGAATTCCCTATTCTTGACACTCCCCTTTTTTTGAATCTTTTGGACCATGCCGCAAAAACAGTACTATAGATTTGTTGACCTAAAAACGGTGTCTTTCTAAACATGAAAGATCAGAAGAATTTTTGCTTTAGTTTTGAACAAAAATAAAAGGGATGCTCATATTGGCAAATGTTTATAATTACAACATTTTTGTTCGTTCTCAATTATTATGAATGGAAAATTAAAAGCTCACTCACACACACATTTACATTGAAAAGAATTTTTGCATCTTATATCTTGTTTAGGGGAAAAAATCATTCAATTATTTTGCACACATGTTTTTTAAAGTGTTTTACTAAATGAAACAAGAGCTTTAATAAATTTTTCTTAACTGAATACAATAAAAAAAAAGATCATGTAGGATTTTAAGGAATAAAGAAATTTCAAAAAGGCATTTGCAAACCTCTAAAATTCTTTGTTCTAAATTGCATTAGTTTGTTTTATAAATAAATGCTAAAATTTTGGTGTTTTAATTCAAAATAAATATATTTTAATCGATGATTGATCGATTTCCTGTTAAATCAAGTAATACATATAAGATATAAATTTTATCCCTCTTTCAGAGGAATCCTGCCTAAGTGTCATGATGTTTCAGTTGTTACAAAATCTAAATTAATTATATGTGAATAATTCAGGATTTATTTTCCACACATATTATTATCTGGAACAGAAATGAATTTTCTTGAACTATTCACTAACTTACGCAATATTATCAACAATTTTTTTGTAAATCTTTATTTTTTTCCAAAAACTATTAATAAAAAAATAGAGAAAAGCAATGAGAAGTGTGAAATAAAATACCATACTACAAGTATATATTCACTTCCAAATTATATCTTTTAACTATTATATCGAAAAACACTTTGTATGAATTAATCTTTGTGTATAATTAATTAGCTCTGAATAAATATAATGGAGGTAAATTCAAAGCATTTGTTTTGTAAAAAAAAAAAACTTTAACTAAAGTATTTGTTTATTTCTAAAAATATGAGAGATTATCTCCTTTAATATATATATATAATTAAGATAATGATAAAGATAAAACAAATAATTCATTTAGAATAGTAAGAGATATAAAATTTCTAGATTAGATCCAGTCTTAATATATGTTGTCTAGAAATTCTTATATTGATTATACTAAAATGTGAATTTTTTCATAATTATAAATTATTATTTTCCTCAGCAGTGGAAAAAATAAAGACTATTTGTAATTTGATATTTATGTCATGTATTTGTAAAAATAATGTAATTTGCCTTCGTCTTCAAATGATAATAATTCCTTACTTTGAAAAAGGTTTATTGGTGAAGGACCTCGTAATTTTGAATCTCGGTCAAGTGACGAGGACGACATATGAGCTTCGACATGCTCGCGCCCCTTGTAAGATTATCCCCCCCCCTAGAGGCACGCGCCCCACAGTTCAAAAAACGCTGAATTAATTGATTTTTTTAACTGATATTTGTTTTAAGTTCTGAAATTAAGAAAATGATATGAATCATATTTTTATTGGGTATGGTCTTTAAACAAATCAAAAGTAATGCTATGACATCTGATTGGCTATGACATCTGAAAAAATCTAAGTCTTGTTGATTAAAACCCATTCTTGTTTTGCAAGGAGAAAAGTGTTTTCCAGAACACATTCTTTTTTTCAACATTCATTTTAAAACTTTGCAGTTGGCATAATATATTCAATCTTCAGTAATAATATGATATTTTTAAAATCATTTTCCGAGTTTTTGAGATTTACATGTTTTTAAATGTTTATTAACTTTTATTAGAAAACAATGGATTAAGGAGCACATAAATTTTTTTATTTCATCATTGTCTCAATGCAAATTCTATTTTAATTTTTACATGGATATTTAAACCATGTCAATTATAACTTTTGTTAAAATTGTAGTTTAATATGGTTCAAATATTGAAATATAAATTGTACAAATGGAAATCACTCATTTTCAATGAAAAGAATTTTTACATCTTATTCCTGTTTAGAAAAAAAATCATTTAATTATTTTACACAGATGTATGTAAAAAAAAAATTAAAAGGAATAATATCATGTAGGATTCAAAAAGACATTAGTTAATTCTAGAGTTTTTATTTTGAATTGAGTTATTATATAAAAAATACTTAATTTTGAAATGTTAATTTAAGATAATAATATGTGTTGTTTGCTTATAACCCTAATGAACTCTTGATTAATGAATTTCCTGTTCATTCAAAGTGGTGCAGATAAGATATCAATTTACAGTCACCCTTTCCAGGAATCCTAGAAGCCGTGATGTTTTGGTTGTATAAAATTCTAGCTTTATTATGCGTGGATAATTCGAGATTTATTTTCAGCACATTTATCATCTGGAGTGAGTAAATATAAGTGTCACACTATTCAGCTACTCGTGGGCTTTTGGAGACTGACCTCGTAATTTTGAACCACGGTCAAGTGACGAGGACAACACCTGAGCTGGCACCCCTCTCCTAACTTCTACACCCCACAAACGGGAGAATGTTTGAGCATCGATAGATTTTTTTGTGCATTGCCCCCTACTTGCGGGTCTTCAGCGGTATTGGGCTCGAACTCATGATACGCTGGCCACGAGTCCGTTGCCTTGGTCACTAGGTTACGGCGCCCACTTTTATTATCTGGAGCAGAAATGAATTTTCTTATACTATTCAGAAACTCATACAATATCAACAGCTTTTTGCAAATCGCTATTTTTTCGAAAATCTGCAATTAAATAAAGAGAAATATAATGAAAATTATGAAATGTGTAAGATACTGTACGTATATAAGTATATATTCCCTTCCAAATTGTAATAAAATCCTTGTAACTATTTTATCTAAAAAAAGACCCAATATAAAATAATCTATGTTTTTAAAAAATAAATCATCTCTGAATATATATAAAGGAAGAAAATTTTTTCAGAAAAGCATTCGATTATTTCGAAAAATGTGAGTGATTATCTCCTTTAAAAATTAAGGTAATGATGAGATAAACAAATAATAGATATTTAGGATAGTAAGCTATTTGAGATTTCTGGATTAGTTTCTGTCTCAATGTTGACTAGACAATCTGCATTGATCGTACTAAAATGTGTGTTTTTTCCTTATTATAAATAATTATTTTCCTTTGTTCTGGCAAAAAAAAAAAAAAAAAAAAAAAAAAAATTAAAACTATGTTTCATTTGATACTTATGTCTCATATTTATAAAAATAATGTAATTTTGCTTCGAATTTAAATAATAACTCTTTGCTTTGAAAAGAAAAAACTTGAAATTTAACTTAGTTGACATGTACATAAAGTTTTTTTTAAATCTGATTTTGAGATAAAAAAGTTTAAAATGTGAGTTCGAGAAATCGTTTAACCTACCCTTTAAATTACACTGGTAATATTTTCAGAAAACAGCAACACTGAAATGAAAACCCGAATGTCAGGAATACAATGTATTACTACGCGGAGATTTCTCTGAGGAGAATCGTATCGCATTGGTTACTACAAACCGGTTCCTCTCAAGGATACGCCTTGGCGATCGATCTTCGGCTAGAAAAGAGGATTTGGCGGTAGAAAATCCAGCCCACGTTATTGAAGATTTCCAGAGCCTCTTGTCTATTAATTATTAATTTCCACGTATCTGGTGGTAAGGCGGAAGAACAAAAGTAAATTGTGCTGTTGCTCTCGAAAATAAAAATAAATTTGGTATGATATTTCGGGTATTTTAATTTTTTGAAATGTATTTTTACTGGTTTATTATTTAATTATTATTTTGATTGAAAGCATCTTTTTCTGTTTGTTATCTTCAACGAGGAATGGGGGCCTGGGCTGCAGCCCATTAAGCCCATACGTAGATCCGGCTCTGAGTATGAAAGATCATGTGCCTTTTTGAAACACACACGCATTTTACACTCTTAGTCGGGTGTTCTGTGGCCGCAGTAGCAGAGTGGTTATGATCACGATCTCGCAACCCATGTTGTTTTTGTCTTCCCATGGGCTCTAGTTCTGATAACACTGAAGATTACCTGTGTAGTGTATCTGATGAATACTAAATCTACTGAAACTTCAAGTTTTCAGGTAGGCTTGAAGTGGAAGTTTGGAGGTGGAGAGCCAACTCGAAGGTCCGTCTCGCTACTTGACCGAG